>QZGG01001268.1:0-72121 GCA_006409495.1 Sedum album | reverse complement strand
TTCCTGCTGGGCCATCTTACCTGCAAACGCAAGCTAATTTAGTACCAGTTGGAGGTGTTGATCAACTTCAGCATCAGTTGGCACAATTACAGTTTAATGCCAGCATACATAGGCCTCCTAGTGTCCAGGATGAGAATAGCTCCGAGCAGCAGCGGGTGCATCCGCAGGTTTTGCAGGATGTTAGCATGGGTTCGCTGACTTCACAAGAAATCAGTACACTAAGCTCTCAAATTCCGCATGAAATCATTCAATCAAATCTCAAAGAATCTCAGGATGTCTTGAAGTTGGACCCTCGCATCACGCTGGAGGTCAAAAAGAGCGCCAAAGCGTCCATGCAGCTCTCTCGCCAGCCTTCAGAAGACGCTACTAACATAGGGGAAGATTTTTCTGAGTATCTTTCTGAGGTAAAGAGTAGAAGTGAATCTATTATAAGCGAAGTTGGCGATGGTTATAAATCATTGGACAACAAGGATCCTCTAAGCTTGGAGTCGCTTGAATCAAGAAAAAGTTCAATTCAATCTTCTGAGTCAGTAAAGCTGCATGATAAATCTAAAGTTATTTGTTCTGGTATTGACAATCATAATGACATTGAGCCGAGCTTAGAGAAAGACGTGAAAATCACTGAAACTCATGATTCGAAGAAAGGTTCTGACAAGAAATCGAAGAAGCAAAAGGCTTCCAAGGCATCTGAACAACGAAGAGGGGTTTCAAATATTACATTGCCGCAGCATAAAAATGTTTCTGAAGGAGATTTGTTGGCTTCTGGAGATGATGTGCCTCGTTCTGTAAACAAATCAGAACTCGAAAAGGGGCCTTATGGCAAAACTCAACAGACACTTACAGGTTATGCAGACGTATTAAAAGATAGTGATGAATCTTTAGTGGTTAGATTTGACCAAAAAGCTGATGAAGGACAACAATCTCAAAAAGCTCAACCACATCGTGCTTGGAAGCCTGCCCCAGGTTTCAAACCAAAATCATTACTGGAAATACAACAAGAAGAGCAGAAAAAGTTGCAACCAGAAGCCCAAACTGTTGCAGTTGCTTTATCTGCCAACTCGGTAGGCTTGCCGACTCCTTGGGCAGGGGTAGTTGCCAATACTGATACTAAGACTTACATGGACGTGGGAAGTATTGAGTCGGTTTCTGAAAGAGCTTTGAAGCATAAGAGCAGTAAAAGTGAGTTGCATGATCTGTTGACTGACAAAGTTAATAATAAGTTGAATGATGTGGAATTGCAGCGTGACAACCAAAAGTTAACGGTACCTGAGCCATTATCGCTTGATGACTCGGAACCAACAGATGACTTTGATTTCATACAAGCTAAGGACACAAAGAAGAGTCGTAAGAAGTCAGGGAAGACTAAAGGCGGTAGTTCAAAGATGATTTCAGTCACTCCTGATATATCACTTGGATCAAGTCCTATTGAGAAAATAAAAAGTTCTCGTCAAGTACATCAGGAGACGGAAACACTACCTTCGGTGCCTTCTGGACCGTCTTTAGGAGATTTTGTTGTTTGGAAAGGGGAGTCTGCCAGCATTTCCTCATCCTACGCACCAGCATGGTCTACTGACTCTGGAAAGGTACAGCCAATTTTGTTGAGGGACATTCTCAAGGAGCAGGAGAAAAAGACTACTTCACATGCCACTCTTCAAAAACCACAGTCAGCACAGTCTGCTCATGGGGTTGTTTCATCAAGGGCACCTGCAGCACCATCTCTATCTAAATCTCATATTGCTACACAAGTGAATTCCATATCTACGCAGTCAAAGTACAGTGTAGATGACGATCTATTCTGGGGTCCTATTGATTCATCAAAGCAAGAAGCTAAACAGTGAGTACACTATCTCGTCATTCTTTTATATGTAGTGATGTGTTGCATGTTGAGGAAATTAATTGTGTGGACTATTTTGAACATTGTGTTATTGTATCTTAAGAACCTTGACATGTTACAATTCTATTCAGTAGTGATTTGTTTTACTTATTCTTTAAATATTGCTGGCTTATAAGTGCTGGTTTGCCGTGCGCAGGTCTGATTTTCCTAAACTGGCCAGTCATAGTTCTCCAGTTCCCAAAAGCAGCACCCCACTTAAAGGAAACGTTGGTGGTCAAACAAAGCAGAAGTCGGTGCCTAGCAAAACTGCAGATTATTCCCAATCATATTTCCCGGATACCAATATCAAAGGAAGAAATGATTCCAAGAGCAAACAAGCTGGTATGTTAATCTTTTTTTACATTCAGTGATGTTTGTGGTACGTCAGTACGTGTCTTAGTTGATAGGACTTGTGACTTCTTACAGAAGCCATGGACTTCAGAGACTGGTGCCAGACCGAATCTGTCAGGCTCATTGGAACAAAAGGTATGCGTAGCTAAAACTGTAATCCATGAATTGGGCTCCAACAATGTAGCCATCTGTAATTGTACGTTACAAATCGTTGGAATGTGCTACACTGTAAGAAAAAAATGAAAATATCTTTCTTTTCCAACATTAAAATTAATAGAGTTTCATATCTATGTTGAGTTTGTGTAGTGAATTGCAAATATAAAATCATTTAAATTTATAGTTGCTGGTAAATTTTTCAAGTAACTTTTTTTACAAATAATTCCTGACATTATTTTGTGCTTCATTTCAGACACAAGCTTTTTGGAATTTTGCTTGAAGCAAACCAGATCTGAAGCAGAGATACTTCTGGTTGAAAACCTTGGGTCATATGATCCTAAACACGAATTTATTGACAAATTTCTCAACTACAAAGAGCTCTTACCTGCAGATGTACTGGAGATAGCCTTTGGGAGCCAGAATGATCAGAAAAGCAACAGCGGGCAAGGTTCTTTAAACACTTCAACTGTTGTAGGATCTATTCCAGAGCTCTCTGTGAAAGGTGGAAGTAAGAAAAAGAGTAAGAAGGGAAAGAAGGTTAGCCCATCAGTTTTAGGGTTCAATGTTGTGAGCAACAGGATCATGATGGGGGAGATTCAGACAGTGGAAGATTGATTAATGGCCTTGGTTGGAACGATGGCTGTAAAAATCCATGCAAGCTGCTGTTTGTATATGACCCTCTCTCTGCTCCCTTGTTCTGCTGCTCCATCAATTTTGTAAAATGTTGCTGGTGCAGACTCTTATTTTGGTTGAATACCATGACCTTAATTTTAAACTAAGAAAACTCTTGTTTTTCCAATTTTCTATGGCAATTTTGGGTTGAACTAATAGAAGAAGATGATTAGCCTTTGGTGTTATAATTTGATCCACTAAGTAATAGAGGGGAGGGACATTATTTCATTTTGTGTTTCAGCCTATAGATTCTACAGAACAGTGTGTCATGGAGTAGAGTCCAAGGGATTGATGGAAGTTGGAAGGCAATGCCCACAGGTAACAAATATGCAGGCATAGCATATCTAGAGATTGGCTCATGTGGAACCCTCTTTTCATGGATCTATGGATCCCTCTTTGCAACCGTTGATTGCATTTTCTGTTTGCATTTTGGACGCACCAGATTGTGACAGCGCATTAATGAGCATGTGCAACTCACGTGTGCATTTGTCATGTGTAACTCACGTGTGCATTTGTCATGTGCAACTCACGTGTGCATTTCAAAAATGCAAACACGCGGCACAATCTGGTGCGTCCAAAATGCAAACAGAAAATACAATCAATGGCTACAAAGGGAATCCATGAATCCATGAAAAAGAGATTCCACATGATACAACCTCAGCATATCTAAGCCATGTAATTCTCGAAAAAATGGAAATTGAAAAAGTTAATAAAAAGTATCGAAAAAAAGTCAAAATAAAAGTATCGAAAAAAAGTTAAAATAAGAACTGCGGAAGAAGTAAAATGAGTTGAGTGAAAGCCCTAATCTCCAGAATTGCGATTCATCGGCGAGAAATGGCTTCGATCCTCTCCTATTCGCCAATCTCTTCCTCGCTCGGAGCTCTACGCTCCGGACTGATCACCGGTGACAGTCGCGGCCGCGTTTTTTCTACCGCTCGATTCGTTGTGAGTTACTTCTTATTTTTGAATTATTAGTTAGTAGTATGCTTATGCCGACTGCTTGTTTGATCGACCATTGCGGTTTTGAAGTTCCGCTTGTACTTTGATATTGATATTATGGTTTTGTAGTTTGAGAGGGATGAGGTTGGTACAGTTCGTTGTTGATGCTGCTGATGAACATGGAACAGAACAGAGATATTTGATTCATTAATTTGTCCGGAATATGAATTTGCAGAGTCTCGTTTTGTAATTTGCAGGTTCGGAGCCAGGCTGATGGTCTGAAACTTGCGAATGAGAAGCAAATTATGCTTAATGCCGACCGAGCATCTATACCGGCATTTATCACTTCCAGAGAGGTAAAAAGTTTGTCAAATAAAGATGATACAAGGATACGGATTTTCTCTGGTACAGCAAACCAAAGTCTCTCTCAGGTATATGTTATTTTCACACTTTCAACCAGAGTGCTCGTATGGTCAGTAAATGAAGTTGAAACCTATATCATGTAGGAAATAGCTTGCTGTTTGGGCTTGGATCTTGGTAAGATACTTATAAAGAGGTTCGCTGATGGTGAGATTTATGTTCAGTTACAAGAAAGTGTTAGGGGATGTGATGTATATCTTGTGCAACCTACATGTCCACCTGCAAATGAGAACCTAATGGAACTGCTGATAATGATTGATGCATGTCGCCGAGCTTCTGCAAAAACTATCACTGCTGTTATTCCTTACTTTGGATATGCCAGAGCTGATAGAAGGTGAAGTTTCATGTCACATCAGCTTGGTATGTTAATTTTGATGACTTTGGCTCGTTAATGGTAATTACGTATTTCATATAAGGTACTACCTCCATCTAATAATACATGTCTCTTACGAAATGGTTAGTTATCCACACATTTGATAGGTAGTTATGATCATATCCATATTTTTTCCATAGAATTCATTGATTAGTATTGTGATTATGCATATACAAGGTATTTGTAACCAAAGCTTAAAGTGAAATTATCCTGCAATAGAAATTTACAGGTGGGAAAAATGTAACATCTCATTCTTATATCTGATTTCAACTAAAATACTACATTGTTCAGGAATTGTGTTTTTGTGAGGATAATTAGCATGCGTACCTTATATCTTATCACTTGCCCACCATAATACCATATGACTCTAAAGTAATGTTCTCTAATCTTGCTGGTGCCATTTGACACCTGAAATAGTACAGACTTGTATTGGTATGGACTGAGGCACATTCAGCCATGCCATCTCGTAAAAGTATTTTGCTGATGGTCGCTAAATTAAATAAGCTTTTGAACTAACGCATGAATGGCTGCCAGACTCAAGGTAGAGAATCTATTGCTGCCAAACTTGTGGCTAATTTGATTACAGAAGCTGGTGCGCACCGTGTTCTTGCCTTGGACCTGCACTCAGGGCAATCCATGGGTTATTTTGATATCCCGGTGGATCATGTATATGGACAGGTGCAGAAACTTGCAATAGATCTCTGTTCTATCTGATTTACGACGTAGGTAATCATATATACAGTCATTTGGATATTCCTAAATATGCGTTGCTTGTTTTCACAGCCTGTCATACTAGACTATCTTGCCAGTAAAGGAATATCTTCAGATGATTTGGTAGTTGTGTCACCTGATGTTGGTGGAGTTGCTAGGGCTCGTGCATTTGCTAAGAAACTATCAGATGCTCCTTTAGCAATTGTTGATAAAAGGCGCCATGGTCACAATGTTGCAGAGGTAAGTTGACAACAAATGATGCTCTTGTTAATTTTTTTTATTTCTGGTGAAATTTGCATCTGTATTGCTGTCTTAGTTTTGCCTGCAATTACAATATCAACTTCCAGGTCATGAATTTGATTGGAGATGTTAAAGGGAAAGTAGCTGTTATGGTTGATGATATGATTGACACTGCTGGTAAGTTGTTCCTTTTGATCTGAAGTTTTCATTTCATATGAATGTAACTTGATAAATGAGACACTAAAGACAGAGGCATATGACTCATTGGCAATTGCGTCATGCCATCATTTGCTGCTTGAGATTCTGAAAATAACTTATGATTACAGGAACTATAGCAAAAGGAGCTGCTCTCTTACACCAAGAAGGGGCCAGGGAAGTCTACGCTTGCGCCACACATGCTGTGTTTAGGTATTCTGTTATTGTTATACTTTTTAGGTTGTTTTAGAGGAACCAATATTTGATTACTGCTTTCCGCCACTTCTTTTCAGCCCTCCTGCAATTGAGAGACTATCTAGCGGGTTATTTCATGAGGTGATTATAACGAATACCATTCCAGTGTCCGAAAAGAATTACTTTCCCCAATTGACTGTACTGTCAGTGGCAAATCTTTTGGGAGAGACCATTTGGCGAGTGCATGATGACAGTTCTGTGAGTATCCTTTCATTTGTATTACTCGAGTAATAAATGTGGGTGTGTTGGTTGGAAACTGGTTTACTTAGCATACCAGTCAGCAAGTGCCAGTTATTAAGATTATACTCATCATAAACTTTGTTTTTAATGACAGGGTGGCTATGAACCATATGCCAGTTTGGGAATTGATTAGGTTAGGCGACTATGCAGATTGTAATCAGTCCCAGACCCAGCTTATAATACTCTGCTACAGTTGCCTCTCAGTCTCAGACTTAGCCGTTCACGTAATTCTGTAAAGAAACTTTAGAATCATGTTAGAAAGGGTTCAGCTTCATTGATGCAATATTGTAAATGATTTTCTGTTCCTTCGACTTTCTCCCGAAAGTTTGATAACAAATGATGTCAAAAAATTTGTGCCCACATTTTTGAATTTTGTTCCTCTGCCCCGCATCCATAACGATACATTTGTTTTCTAAATACAAACTTGCAAGTTAGTGCCGTCAGAAAGCCGAGCCCATTTCAACTTAGATCTGAACAGTTTTGTAAGAGGATTTGGATTTGGATCCATTATTGGTGGATCTCTTTCACATACCAATCTGCTCCTCCAGTTTTTATAATTGTTTAGAAAATATTTTTATGGTGTGTTAGGTTTTGGTAAAACAGAGTATATGCACCGTCACATATGAAAATTGAAGACGATAACCCTTGGAGAGCTCCAGGTCACTGCACCCTACATTGTGGCTTAGTGGATTTCATTATTAATTAAGACGAGCGTTTTGGGTAATTTTTTTTGTAATTACCTCTTTTGAACATTGGTTGTGCTCAATCTGGTTACGACGACAAATTGAAGCCTTTTCTCTATTGTGTCGACAACAAGAAGACAAGTAGGAGCCCGTCAACTTCTAAGTTGGGCCTGCCAAAGCTAAAGAATTATGGTCAAATTTGATTTGACATTATTAAATTTGTATCATGGCTTGACCTTCGTCACATGCTTCACCAACAAAGCCACTTATTAGAGCTGACAAAAAGTCTAACGTAGATGATTGGCTGTTGATCGGTAAACCGCTTGAGGGTTTATGTGTTAGGATAGTGTTACAAGTTTCCTAGTTTGATAGAGATAGTGAGCAACCAAAGGCTCCAGGTTGCTCTTCAACACTCTGTAATTCCCAACCATACCTAACTTTTAAGATAATAGTCCTTAAAGTTTCTCCAAGAAGCATAATGTCGTGAGATCAGAGGCACATAATGTTGGTGATACATTATGCATTATATGTAAGCTCTTTGTGTCTTTGCAAACCCTTCTCTCTAGATAGTCAACAATATGGATGTTAAAGATGTTCAACAATCGGAGATCATCACAGCAGTTTATAAAGTGAACCTGCACTGCAAGCAGTGCGTTCGGGAGATTCGAAAGCCTTTAATGAGAGCCCAAGGTGAGATTTAGGGTTTCATAAGCTAGCTGTTTAATGTGTTTGCTAATTAATGGTTGTCCTTTATGCATATCTATGTATTGTGGTGGAACATTTAGGCGTTCGTGAGGTTAATTGTGATATAGAGAGTGGGAAGATCACGGTAAAGGGTGTTATTGATGTTGTGAAGTTGCATAAAAGGATAGAGAAGCTAAGCAAGAAGAAGGTTGAGTTGGTATCACCAAAACCCAAGATCATACAAGAGCTACCATCAGCTACTGAGAAGAAGGTTGTAAAAGAAACCCTTAAAGAGGTGAGAGAGCATTATTTCAAGTCATTTGTTGGCCAAAACCAAATATATTTGTAAAAAAACTATCTCGATTCATCTTGGTTACCAAGTTTTTAATCTTGCCAGACAATAGTGAGGAAGACGACGGTAAAAGTCGATATGCACTGTGCTAGATGTGAGCAGGATCTTAATAAGATGCTTCTCAGTCACAAAGGTGAGAAGTGAGAACTAACCATATTATCTGATGACAATCTCTCTTATCAAGAAGAACAGTAAAAACATAAATGTAACAGAGCATGTTGTGATCACGCAGGGATCTATGCAGTAAAGACTGACTTCAAGACACAGACACTGATGGTGGAAGGAAGCATAGAAGCAGAGAGACTTGTTTGCTATATAAAGAACAAAATCAACAAGCGTGCCGAGATAGTAAAACCTAAAGAAGAAAAGAAGGTGGAACTGATTATAGAGGAGAAGAAACAAGAAAAGGAGAAATTGGTTGTTGTTGCTGATGTTGTCAACAAGTCAGCAATAACTACTGCTAAAACAGCAACGAGCAGTGAAAAGGTTCAGATTGTGGAGTTTAAGGATGAGAAAAAGGTTGAAGTGAAAGATGAAAAGGGCAATATCCCTTACTTTATTCACTATGTTTATGCTCCTCAAACGTTTAGTGATGAAAACCCTAATGCTTGTTCAATCATGTAATATGTACTCTCTATGTTTTTTGATAACAAGAGAGCATATATATATATGTTATGCTACATATTGTAAAAACACAGAGGGACATAGACAAGTGGGAGATGAGACTATGTATATTATTATACACATATATAGTCACATCTTCCTTTCATATGTTTTACTAATGTAATACCCAATTAGCTATGTTCCCATATTTATGTCAAAAGAAGTACTTTGATCCATAAATAAACAAATATTTACACATTGACTACTGGTTATTTTATTCATGACTATTAATCTGGAAATTTTGAAAAGTAATAAGCCATGTATGATGAAATTACTAGACTAGATCCAGAGATCTCAAATCAAAACCAACCCGTAAGCAAGACACAAAACATTAAAGAACTAACCAGTTTTGTACAATGATTAACTGTGAAGAGCTAGCAAAAACACTAATTAAGATGATCCAAACAAGTTAGTCAGAAGTCCACACAACATAAATCCAGATCAAAACAGCATCAAAATTATCAGATTGATTATCCAGCAGGAAAGACTTTTTGAGTGCGTGAGAGAAATGGATGAATTATGCTCACCTTTTAAATGTGATCTAGCTGCAGCAGCTTGTGATGGGACAATATTAGAGAGATTTGGGTTGCTAGCTACTACAAGTTTCCAGTTGACCATCCATCTATTGCATGAGCTGAGTTTACTGGAAGGTTGAGAAAAGGTAGACCCTGCTGCTGGGCCATTACGGCGGCTGAGTCAATCCCTCCAGCTGATTGCATCAGATGCTGCTGCTCTGCGGCCTGCTCTTGCTCTTGATCCAACGGCAGGCGCTCATATGCAACGTTACTAAAAGATCCTGCCATGACCATGATTGGACCAACTGCTATGAGAGCCCCCAAACACATCCACCTACAACTTGTCCTTGACCACCTCCTAAATACACTGTTAAGCTAGTTGCACCAGGCGGAGCAGGTGGAGGAAGAAACGATCCTGATAAAGACAAGATCTCAAACCGCCCTTGTAAAACGACGACAGGGCCACCTCCACCTGCACTTGAAGGCTGTCGGAGAGTCACATCGGTCACCGTTCCACTACCTGACAACACACAGATCCCCCTTTGCCGTTTTGCTGCATATTTAGCAATCGAGTCAAACACATCGCTCCCAGAAGCAACCTCAAGAAGATGAGCCCTCAGCGTGTTGGCACTTTCCTTAGTAATAATAACTGGCGGCTTAGGTTTGTTCTTGGATCCAGCAGGTCGGCCACGAGGGCGTCTCGTCGATCCAGACCCAGAGTTGTGGGTGTTTCCATCCTCCAGTCCAGTTGACTCATCTCCTGATCTAACCAACTCAAGTCGCTGCTGGTTGTTTGGCGGCGGAGTATTAAAGAGCTGAGACTGGCCAAACTGATCATGCTCAGAGTTATTCGGTGGGTGTTTTTGGAGGTGGAGGAACTGGTGGTGATTGAGAAAATTGTGAGATGAGGGCGAAGGTGTAGAATTGGTTCTCAAGTGAAGGCCGGACATTATAGATGAGGTCTGTCTCCTTGATTGGGAGAAAAATTATAGTCTATAGAGATTGTTGATATGTGAAGATAAAATTATAAATTTGTTTTCTTAAAAAATGTGTCTAACTTATATGAGTGGGAATCCAAAGACAAGACACAAACCCTAGAAACCCAATAGATCTAGAGAGAGGTAAAATTAGAGAGATAAACTCTTACTCGGTCGATGATTAATTTATGTTCAATAGACAAGTTAGTATAACTTAAAAAATTATGGCTAACTTCGATCTATATTCTTTATCTAATGCTGAAGTTAGTATATGTCTTGCGTGATCATTATATTGCATCGTATGCATCAACTTTAAGTAGATTTTTAGGGTTCATGTAAAAGTTGTCCTAATTAAAAACAGGCCAAATTTTTATTAGATTATGATACCCGCTAGCTAAGGTATAAAATGATCCAAAAATATTTTTACCAGGTTGTTTTTCTAGGTGTATAGTTCAAATGATAATAGTTCAAATGACTTATTAAAATATTAGTTTACATCTTTAAGCAAGAATTGTCCATTGCATTTTTTTTCTTAACTTCTATATACAATCAGGTTTTGAAACATTTGTCATTTTCACCTCATCAATTCGTTAAGTAGCTAAACTGTTCGATCAGTACCATTTTTCGGTATTTTTAAGAATCATTTTATGCATTCATGATTAAATAGGTAGAGATCAAATTTCACGTGTGAGCCAGTCAAACAACCAAACAGCAGTAACTATATCATAGTATTTAGTGTCGCATTGTATGGCCAAGCTGCTTTGTGTGTTATGTTATGAACACGAGGTTGCATCATATTTGCTGCACTCTTCTTCTTCTTCTCCTTAACTTCATTTGGGAAATTGTCATCTTTAATTTTCCCCCTTTTAATAATACTAGTTTATCATCTCAAAGCTTATTGTTCCCAATCTACATGTTCCTCTCATGTTCACTTCGTCACTTTACTTTCAATTCCAATGCATTTTCGCTCACATCAGGGTCACATTTCCGAAGCCAAAACATGAATATACTTAGCGCAATTGACCATACTTGATCATTTGATCCTCATTTTTGACGTGTACAAGTATCATACTAATTTATCTATTACTAATAAATATTGACAAATATATCAATTCGCTCTGTTAGGATTGAGTTATAGGAGGACAAGTAAGTTTTTGAAACTTTATCTCAACCACTGATTTATATTCATCCAACGATTGATATTGATAACAGTACGTCTTTCTCAACTGCCTGTCTACTTTATTAATCAAATTAACTTTTTTTCAAACGTCAGATCAATCAAAACAACAGTTGAGATGATGTCATCATGTCTTACGAAACATATTAATGTTCCCCATGATCTGATCTCCGCTCTGTCACATGAAACTCTAATTGCAGAAGAGACATTAATTTAAATAGATTTCATTTATACTCCCTCCGTCCCATAATGAGTGTCTCATTTCCTTTTTGGATGTCCCAAAATGATCTTCTCCTCATTTCCTAAAATAGAAACTTTTTTACCTCTACATTTACACCATCTTTCATACTACTTTTTATCCCACTCATTCTCTTTCTTGTTTTTTATCTCACATTTTTCAATTTTTTTAAAAACCGTAAAAATTCTCAAATGGGACACTCAAAATGGGACGGAGGGAGTATATGATTGACGATTGTAACTCTCTCACACACATTCGTGCATGTGCAAGCACGCATACGTGGTGGTGCAAAATCACAGTAGCTTTGATTCGGGTTAGGATAAGGTGAGATATTAAAATATTGTAAAATAAAAGAACAAAATTAGAACCGTTGATTCTATTTATTAAATTGTTGTGATTAATGTTGATTTTATTAAATTTTGGGATCGAATTTGCAAAAAATACGAAACGGTTGAATGTCGAAGTTTTCTTAACTTCAAATGTCATCCGTTAAAATTATTTTAAATTGACGAATGAGATCGTATCCTTCGATCTCACAATATATTGACCGTCTTTTCAAATATTTTCCCACTTTCATACATACTTACTGAATTAATGTTGATTAGCCTCTTATTTCCCTGGAATTGGCAAACCACTCTTTCAACTTTTTGGGATTAATTAATTATCCCCGTCACTTGATTAATTATATCAACCATAATTTTCTACGTAGCTACTTTTGCACTTTGTGTACTTTCTCTTCATTCAACATTCCACTGTCGATAATAGACCCCATGTGCTATTTAATTACTTAAATGCAACCACTTTGTATCATTACCTTTGTTAATCTTTATAAAATATACATAATTTGTTTCATAGTATATTAAAATAAGAAAAAATTTAACGAAGGCAAATCATATTTATGTGAGACGAAAGGAAATTATTTTGCTTGATAATTTTTATCAGTCCAACAATTAATATTGATAACCTTAAATCTCTAACCACCCGTTTGCTTTACTAATTCATTTTAATTATATAAAAAATCAATTTAATCACAACCGCTAGATTAATATAAAGTAAAAGTTGACATTGATAAACAAATTAAATTATTTCGTCTCACAAAAACTAATTATTTCTCTAAAACGCAATCCTAAAACATAAACTAAATTCCCAATTACAACTAGATAATATTTTCAGTCATTCGATAGATAAATAAAAATCAACCACACTGTCCAAGTTTCAATTTTGACCGGTTTATAATTTCTTGCGTTACATGCTTGTTATGTTCTAATCAAAGACGACTTGGGGGAGTATTCGGGAATTTTCCGGAATTTCGACCCGAAAAATTTCTCTATTTTTTTTCTCGATCCTAAATTTTTATTCCATTTCCCGACCCGATATATATATCAATTTACCGATTTTACCGATTTTCCCGAAAAGTTTTAAAAATAAATTTAAATATTATTTTTCAAATAATAATTTATCATATGTAATTTGAATCATATTTGAATATTTTATAAAATTATGTCAAACACATATACATTGATTATCCAAGATATACCCTCAAAAATAAAAATACAAATATTTAGACTAGTTTAATCGTAAAAATAGTGTAATATTTAAATATTTAAAATAATTAATTTATTCTTATTCGGTAAATCGGGAAATCGGGAAATTTCCCGATTTCAAAATCTCTTCCGTTTCCCGACTTTTTTTTCTCGAAAAAAAATCGGTAACTTTACCAATTTTACCGACCCGAAAATTGTCGGAAGAAAAAAATCGGTTCGGTAAATCGAAAATTACCGATTTTTGCTCACCCTAAAGACACTGACTTGCTTGGTATGTCAAAGCCGATAAAATTGTATTCCCAGCCCAATAATTTGTGTAATATGTATGATATGGAATGAGATTAAGGAGGACATGTATTTATACGTAGGACAGTAGGACATTATCTCAATCGTTCATTTCTAATAATCTAACGGTTGAAATTGGTAACCGTCATTCTCAACCGTCTGTGTATTTTGCATATTCAACTACCAATTTAAAATAAAAACTAACTTAATCTCAACCGTCATATCAATTGAAATCAACAGTTGAGATCATGTCCTTCCGTCTTATAAAAATTACTTGTCCTCCTTGATCCTTACTCTGTATGATATTAGCGTATAATTAAGGTTTTTTTGTTGTTGTCGAAAATTGTCTTTTTAATTACTTGTCCAGTCAGCATTTTTATGAGTTCGGTCTTACCAAGACCGGATAGGTCTGAAATATTACTCCGCAGCGCCTCATTCCTCCTTCGGTTAGATTATCGACTCCAGGCCTCTCTCAAGCAGTAATCCGACCCTCTCCGACGCAATTTGGTGGTAGATCGACATGGCAGGATGGCATGCTAATGATTTTGAGGTTAGATTATGGTTTTAATTTTGAAATTGATTAGTGTAATTAGGGTTGTAGGTTTTGGGTGTTATTAGAGTTATTGGATTTGTGTGATGTTAGGGTTATGAATTTAATGGTTTAGGGTTGTTGATTTTCAATGGTATAGGGTTATTAAATTTGTGTGTTGTTAGGGTTTTGAATTTTAGGGTTAATTGTGTTTATTAGGGTTTATTAGGGTGAATGTTAGGGTTAATTGTCAATGAATTTGTGTGTTCTTAGGGTTATTGGATTAATTGTGTTCTTAATATGTTTTGTAATATGTTTAGGTGTTAGATTGAATATATTGTTAATATGTTGTTGTTAATATGGTATAGATGAATCTTGACGATATTGTTACTCCCGGACCGATTGATGGTTCTGTGTTAACTCAGCAACGTACCCATCGTTCGGAAGAGGTGTGGAAAAATCCGGTAAGTTAATAATTTAATTTCACATAGTATTTTAATAGTTAATTTTTCAACATTAGTTAATGAATATTGTATATAATTTTGCAGATGGACAAAACATTAAAGTTAGTGCATCGTCGGTTGTGGCAGATGGATCCCATGATTGTGCCATATGTAGTTAGAGCTGGTTTCTACACATGGAGTCAGGTGCACAATATTGCAATTGATTGGTCATTATTGTCAGCATTGGTGGAACGGTGGAGGCAAGAGACTCACACGTTCCACCTACCAGTGGTAGAGTGCACGATCACTCTCCAAGACGTTGGTTTACTTTCAGGATTGCCCATTGAGGGAGAGGTCGTTTCTGGTAAGGAAGATCATAATTGGGAGGCAGTGTGTATCCAGTTGTTAGGAGCTTATCCTGAGTGTCCCAAGTCCCCTACCTTAGCGCGACGTAAGTGGTTTTTAGAACATATGACAGTGGTACCGGATGATGCTACTGAGGAGGTTGTACAGCGATACGCCAGGGCGTATATACTTTGCATGTTAGCGTCTTCGCTGATGCCGGATTTAGGGGGAGATAAAGTACCACTGCATTACTTACCGTTGTTGGCGGATCTAGATGCAGTGAGTTCATATTCATGGGGGAGTGCAGTGCTTGCTTTCCTTTATAGACAATTGTGCAACGCAGCGTGTGAGGGGCACAAACAAATGGGAGTCTGTCTTATTCTACTACAACTTTGGAGTTGGGAGAGATTGACTATAGGTAGGCCGAGAGGTATGGATGAGATACAGGAGCTGGAGGCTCCACATATTGATCCTTTTATGAGGGGCGGTTGGTCATACTCGTAAGTTATTATACTATTTTTATCAATTATTTACGATGATATGTAGTATTTATTATTCTAATTTTACGTTTTAATGACTATGTATAACATTTGTGATGTGCAGAAAATGGTGTGGTCCAAAATCTTACAGAGAGATACCACATGGGTCATTGACATTCTACCGAGATCAACTTGATCATATGAGAGATGATGATTTTTGTTGGGTGCCATATGATGAGAACTTATTTCATTTGATGAATCCATTATGTTTGAGTGGGCAAATGTCATGGTTATCGCAGGTTCCATTGATATGCTTCAATGTCATGGTAAACTCTATTTGATTTTGTTGTAGGTACGCACCCTTGTGCATAACGCCCGTACAGCTGCTGATATGTTTTTTTCACTCTCTGATACTGAGGCTAGATCGGGTGCACATAGTATATTCCATGATGCTGTAGAAGAATTGGAGAGATTGGGTGAATTGGATGCAGTTGGAATCAACAAATCACTTGTTACTTTTGACATCGGTAAGTTAACACTTACATTATTTTCAATGCTTTTGTAAAATTGTTTTTAACATAACAATATGACTTCAGGTGATGAAGATATGACGCCATCACAGTTACCAAAGTTATTAATTGCATATTATCAAAGTTATTAATTGCATATTATCAAAGTTATTACATATATCATTCGGCAGTTCGAGAAGGACATGCCCTTCTGTTGTGACCAACTCCATGACACAAACCACATCGCCTACCCCCACTGCTAGACTGTCCCATATCCATCTCATTGTGACGACGTCTTGATGGATTTCTTTCCACTTTTGTCCGTTTGAATGCAGAGTTTGGAATATGAGGCATACCTTCATAAGGCCTCCAACGTGACTCGTCAGGAATGACATTGAAAGTGTGTGACCACGTGGCATGAAACGCTGCCAAGGTATAAAAAGGATCAACATACTGAGCGTATCCCAAACTCTCTATTTTGCAAACCACCAAAACATGACTGCAAAGATAATGAAATATACTCCATTTGCCACATGAACATGTCCTTTCGTCAAGATTGACGCTATGACGCGTGTGTTTTCGAACTGTCCGTACCTGATAAACACCTTTGTTTGGATCAAACATTTGGACATCTTGACACTAGTACAGATTATATCTTCAACAGCGCTTGTTATAAAGCGCTGTTAAAAAAATTAGATCTTTCACAGCGCTTTAAATAGAAAGCGCTGTAATAAATGTATTTAACACAGCGCTTCTTAAGAAAACGCTGTACAAAATATACAACAGCGCTTTTATTATTAGGCGCTGTCTTAAGTAATATTTTTAACAGTATTTTTCCAGAAAAGCGCTGTTAAAAATACTAATTAAAACAGCGCTTATATAAAAAGCGCTGTCAAATGTTTACTGCAGCGCCTTTTCATAAAAGCGCTGTCTAAAAATAATTTATTTAAATTTTATTTAAATTTTATTCAAGTTTTATTTAAATTTTTTGAAACTAAGTAAAAATAATAATGCGCTGATTTTTAACTTAACTTATTAAAGCGCTTGATACATAATAGAGGATGGTGAGTTTTTGGAACAACAAATGGATCACCCTAAGAAAGTGCACGTTATAGGTGCATTTTAGCAGTTTTTGAGCTCCCGATGTCAGAATTGGGCCCATAATATATCGTTTCGAAGAGAACGACGAGCCCGACAAACAAAATCAAAATGGTCTTTGTTGGGCAAATTCCATCATTTACTATTTTATTTTGAATTTTTAGTATTTTTCCATTATTTTCGAATATTTTATTATTTTTGTTTTAGAGTTTTGTTGTTTCCCTATATAAGGAAACGTAGTATTATTGTTAGACAGTTGATTTTGAAGTTTTCTGATTTAGAACATTAGTTAAAATGCTAGTTGAACTTGAGAGGGATGTATGCTTGGGAGTGATGACATGTATGCTTGGGAGGGATGACATGTATATATGCTTGAGAGGGATGACATGTATATATGCTTGGGAGGGATGCATGTATATATGCTTGGGAGGATGCATGTATATATGCTTGGGAGGGATGACATGTATATATGCTTGGGAGGGATGACATGTATATATGCTTGGGAGGGATGACATGCATGGTAATATTTTGTCCAAGTGATGTTGGCAACTATTGTGCTTGGAGGTGTATATATTATGACTAATTTATCATGTTTCAAATAATAAACTCATTTATAACAGCGTTTAATTTAAAAAAGCGCTGTCGTAATTAGGGTTCTAAATCCTGAACCCCGAACCCTAACCCTTAATTCAAACTCTAATTATAACACGTTTAAATAAATAAACGCTGTAATATATATTAAAATTAATAATAAAATAATTACTTTTAACAGCGTTTAATTTAAAAAAGCGCTGTCGTAATTAGGGTTCTAATCCCTGAACCCCGAACCCTAACCCCTAAATTCAAACCCTAATTATAACAGCGTTTAAATAATAAATAAACGCTGTAATATATATTAAAATTAATAATAAAATAATTACTTTTAACAGCGTTTAATTTCAAATAAACGCTGTAAATTCATAATTAATAATTTTAAATCGAAAAAATTTATATATTACAGCGCTTATTTCTTGTAAAAGCGCTGTAAAAGACATCTTTTTAGTATTTTTAAGTTTAAATAATCAGGTTATATGTTTTAAAGGTGTTGTTAAGTTAAGAATTTAAAAACTCAATAAGTAACATTCAATTTATTAAAATATCATGAGAACATATATAAGCATTTGAAATCGTTGTCATTTAAAAATTTGTAATGTGTCTCTTTACTAAGCAATAGGTTGAACAATGTACATTTTTGATCAACTATACTTTTCATTAATCAAAACACAACAAAAATGCAAGTAAATAATTATTTTGAAGTAAATGAGTTATTAGCTTCATAAATCAAATTTTCAACTAAATTTGTTTTTTACAAATCAATAAATTCTAAAGAAAAAACAAAACAAATATCAACGGTTTACAACAGCGCTTATTATGTTTAAGCGCTGTTGTAAATATTATACGACAGCGCTTAAACATGATAAGCGCTGTTGAATGTTTTTTTAATTCGATTTACTTTAAAAAAATACTCTTTAACAGCGTTTAAATATTTTAAGCGCTGTTAAAGAGAGAAATGACGTGATTGGTCGACTCAGTTTCGCACGGATTTTAATCCCAATCGTTGCTTAAAATAATCTAACGGTCCACATTCCATACTTAAAATTTCGGAATTTTTAATTACGCGCCCAAACTTCCCGCTACAATCTTTCTATATATATCAAACTTTACATTGAAATTTTTGTTCACAATAATTTTAGTTCTTCACCGATTCCAGTGAGTATAAACACCTTTTTTTTGTTAAGCTTTAGTGTTTTATATTGAAATTTTTGGTTGAGCTTTTATGTTTTGCTTCGTTTTATATTAACACCATGATATTAACATTGTTATTTTTTTTGCAGATTTGTCAAATTTTGAGATAATGTCGAAGGGAATGTGACAAATTCAAGACGAGCACCGAGTTCAGCACGAAGAAGGCTAGGGTTTTAGTCAAAAATCGATTTCAATTTCATTGTAATATTACGATTTAAATAAAATTGATTATTATTAAATTTCAAAAACCGTTTTTTGTAATCCCTGAAAATATTATAATAAATATCTTATTGCGAAATATTTAACAGCACTTTGAATTATTTAATATTTGAATTATTTTAATTTTCTAATTATTAAAAATAATTATTATTTTACAGCGCTTAAATAAAAACGCTGTGTAATATGTTAATTAAACGACCTCGTTTTTGGTTTTACGCGTGGTTGTGAGTAATTACTTTTAACAGCGCTTTTTTCTTGATCTTTAACAGCGCTTCTTTAAGCGCTGTTGAAACGAGTGCTGTTGTAAATCTCCGATTTATAACAGCGCTTTTTTTTAAAAAGCGCTGTTGTTTATAGGCATTTTTAACAGCGCTTAATAATAAATAAGCGCTGTTGAAAATGCCTATAAACAACAGCGCTTTTTTTTAAAAAGCGTTGTTATAAATCAGTGATTTACAACAGCACTCGTTTCAACAGCGCTTCAAGAAGCGCTGTTAAAGGGCAAAAAAAAGCGCTGTTATAAATCTGATCTGTAGTAGTGTGACGATTTGCTTTCTCTCTAAGCTGCCTCAACTTAAGGTCTATCTTGGGTGGGAATGGTGAAGCGCTGTTGACATACATTCCACGCCATTTGCAGAAGTAATAGTTGCACTGTTGAAACCTAATCTGGACCAGAGCACATACTGGTAGATCTCTTCTCCCCTTCGAGATGTTGTTGAAACACTCACTTGAATTTGTTGTCATAGATTTCCACCTCCTTCCACCAATATCGTATGACATTGTCCACTTATCCCATGAAATTTCTTGTAGCCAATTAATCACCGTCGGCTTATCGTGCAAAAGATCAATCAAATCCTTAAATTCTCTTTCAAATTTACGACATTGCCTTTGATGAGCTACGTGACCCATCTTCTTCTTAAGAGTTGGTTTTTTCACCTTCACGTTGAAGTTGCTTTGCAGATGACGAATACATACACGATGATATGCATTTGGTTCCGCCCATTCCGGTTCCTCCATTGCACGAAGTATGCCCATGTGTCTATCCGATATGATGCATAGTCCACTTCTATCAGTCACACCTTCCCGAATGCACCGCATAAACCAACTCCAACTTGAACTGTTCTCGCTTTCAACTATAGCGAATGCAATAAGAAGTATATGGTTATTGGCGTCTAGTGCGACGGCGACAAGTAACTTCCCGTCATACTTTCCGTACAGGTGTGTACCGTCAACAGACAAAACTGGTCTACAATGCTTGAACGCTTCAATACAAGGTCCAAACGACCAAAACACTCGGTTAATTATCATTGCCGAATTATCATCGTTCCTAGTGCGATGCCATCTAATAAAGTCCCAGGATTCGACTCTTCCAATGCTTGCATATAACTTGGAAGCTTTTGAAACGAAACATCCCAATCTCCAAATATATTAATCAACGCTTGTTGTCTAGCCTGCCAAGCCATAAGGTATCTTATTTCAAACCCATAATCCTTGAATATCCTTGCTTTAATTTCACCGGGTGACAATCGTAACCTCTCACTTATCACATCTCCAATGTCCATCGCAATGAAATGTCTGGTCAAATGGATATTTGATTTGGGTAAGAAGTCAGCGTTGCATGTATGATCACCCCTATACTTCCTCACTTCCCAGTACGATGCGTCTTTCTTTTTAATAATTCGAATTCGCCAAGGGCAACTATCCTCTCCTTGTCGACAGTGAAGTACCAACAGCCGCGTGTCTGACTCCTTCGTGTGGTACTCAACACGATGTAATAATGAATACTTCTGCACAGCATAGATTGCATCAGCTTTTCTTGAAAATGTTGCTCCTATCCCAATAGATCCAAAGTGTGCAAAGTTTGTGCCCAAGTACTCATCATCATGTTCATTCACATCCCATGCCGAAACATCTCTAAATGCTGGAATGTCAAACACATGTTCAGGTTCTGGAACAAATTCAGCACCCTCATTGTCAAGTTCATCGAGAAATTCCATCTCATCCCGATCATATTCATCAACAACACTCATATCAAGTGTGTCCAAAGTCGTCATAACCATCGAGTCCGAGTCAAAATTGGCCATATCTCTGTAAAAATTCAAACAAACATATTATTAATTAAAATAAATACAAAAAACATAAATAATAACTAAACAACTAATTTCAAAATAAACTTACTACTTCGCTTGTAAACTTCACGTGTAAACTTGATAGAGAATTGATTTTGTTGTGTGATGAAGAAATGAAAAACGGAGGCTATTTATACCAGACCTATTCAGTTTTACCAGAACCGGAACTTCTATAACAATTCGGTTTCATGAAGCCCGAATTGAGTACGCTCTCCGGTTCCATGAAGCCCGAATTCAGAATTATTTGTATCATTCGTTAATTATTGGTGGGTGATTGAATTATTTCTGAGCAATCCGGTCTTCCCAAAACCGGAATGCACATAACTATTGCTTTTTACGTTCATGCATGAACTATCTCTGATCCGTGCTATTATTGCACACAATAATTGATTTTTTTACGAATCCGGTCTTAGTAAGACCGAACTCATAAAAATGCTGACTAGGCTGCTCAGTCAACACCACGTAGGACAATTAGACCAATAAAATATTTTCAAAAGGAAACCGGTTTTGGTGGAACCGGATTGGTTAATTTTCAAACAGACCGGTTTTCAGAAGGCCGGCCATTATGTTTTCATAACAAGTCGATTCTGTCAAGACCGAATTAGTAACAAAATAGGGCATTTGGGAAACACATTTGAAAAGTGAGGCATTTGGGAAAGTTTTTTTCAAAATTAGGGCATATCTAAAAAAAATTCAGCTTTCACCAACTCAAAGTCATTTTACAACTCATACTTTCCCTTGTGTGTATGATTTCTATCAGGATTTACCAGTAAATACAATGGCTTGATCCTCGATGTCTTGCAAATTGGATTGACGTCAGGACAGTGTTCGATTTTCAGACAAGTAATTTTAGGGTTTTACGTTTCCTATTAATTTATCGCTTATTGCTGTGAATGCATTTGTTCTGTTCGTATGATTTATCCACTGGTGTAGTGTAAGACACTGCAAGTTTACATTTATAACCAATTAGTTTAAGTTCTGACTGTTGATGAAATTGATTCATGAATTCTTTAAGTGTTTTACGGAATAACTGAAACTGGGTTTTTAGGGCTAATATTTGTTCTAAGTTTCCGTTAGAATCAATCTTTATTTCTCAAGATGGGTATTGTAAAATGCAATTAGGTGCTTAACTTAGAGTTATACAGTTAATTAGCTGATTGGACTTATTTAACATTTGTTGGAAACTGCATGTGTGGGGGGAGGGAGCGAGAGCCTCGCTTCTTGGCTTGTATTATGAGTATTGGGTCAGTCTTGCATTGATGAGTATTGAATGTTAACTTTGGAATTATAATATTGGAAACCCAGTCACTGCATTAGATTACATAGATGAGGATTTGCAGATGGTTTCTGATTCCGTTTATATGCAGAAAGGTATGAGGGACAGTATAGTAAGTAACTTCTCAAAATATCTATTTGCATCATGAACAGAGAGTATTCACATTCTCCATTTGCAGGTTACAGTGGCAACTCAATTTCAAAAAAAGTGGAGTTTGCCAGGACGGGGCTGGACAGAGACATTCTCTTCACTCATGAATTATGATTGCTGGCAAATGGTTATTAAATATTACCAAACATGTCTGCCTTGCTTATCATTGGATATCATTAAATCTGCAAGCAGTCAGATTCTAGCAACAAGAAGCCGGTTTTGGATGCACACAATGTCACTTTCAGGTAACCTTGTTTCTGATTCAATTTATATTTTTCTGCAGTTTAGGATCCAGCCAAATTTACATAGCTCATATCCAGTTATGCGGTTACATGTGTCTTTTCCATTCAACATAATTTCATAGTTTGTATCACCTGAAAAATTCTGATTCCACTTTAAAAACCACTTTCTCCTGCTGTCCTCGATCCCTCCTCCCACAATGAACATCTCTCTTTCTGCGCCTCTCATCCTGTGCTCTTGCTTCATATCACTAGTTGATGCTGAGTCCCGCCATGACTCGCTCCATCTCAGACTCCAAGCTATGCGAGGCAGAAAGGCGTCACTCTCGCTCCAAGTCGGTTTCAGTCCTTCTACAAGGTGCTTCATCCTCAAGTCTGTCAGCCCGTTTCGCATCAGCTAAGAAGGTATGGTGGAGGCAGCTGTTCATGGTGATCACAAGGAGTTCAAGGTCAAGCCATTCAGATTTGACTGAGGAGAGAGTCTTGGAGCATAATATGCGGACTACTACGCTGGAAGACACTAGCAGTCCTTATTACAAAGGACTCCTCTACCGCCAGAATCTGCCCCCTTCGCCTGAAAGAGAAAGTGATGCAAATACCAACACTAGTGGAGGTTCACTCTCATCTATCATTTCTTTGTTTAAGAACTGGAGTTGTCGTGTGTCAAAAGGAAATGATGAGGATGATAGCTGCCGTCCCAACATTGGTAGTGCTGGTGTGAGGAAATCTTCTATGTCTCTTCTGAATGATGCTGGAGAAGGTAGGCTGGCTGTTGAGACGAAAAAAGTTGAAAGTTCAGCTTTACAGTACAGGGAACGAAACAGCGGCAAAGGCAGTTTAAATTTGGTGGAAAAGAGGCACATGGCAGAGAGAGTTCCACTGCCTCAAGTAGCTAGGACTATGTCAACAACCTTGGTGGAAGCTGATAGAAAGCCAACTGTGATTGACGGTGAGATTTTTGAGAAATGGAACAAAGTGAGGTATGTGTGGGCGGATAAGTACCGCCCACAGGCTTTGGAAAATTTTATTTGCAATAGGAACAAAGCGTCCGCACTGCGAACTATTGTTGTAAGATCTCTTTTCTTATGTGTTTTTATTTTCTCAGTACTGTCTTTTGTGTTAGAATCACAATCCTCTTTTCTTCTAAAGGCCAATGATCCAGGGTGTGGGCACTTTATATTTGAAGGGCTCCCTGGGGTTGGCAAGACAACCATGATTCGGGCTTTTATTCGAGAAACTCTTGGATTGGATAGGCTCCAGGTATATGACTGCAGATATTTCAATTGCATCAAGATAATTTGTTTCAACATAATCACTGCTAGATTACATTTTAATGGTTTTTTCATTTGTGTTTCAAGGTGAGAGAAAGCATTCGGGAATTTGACCTGAAGGTATTTTGAAGAAAAACCTCTGTGCGCCAATTTTGAGTTGTATCTGTGCAGTCAAGTATTGCAATTTTTGTTTATTTTTTTCCTTGTTTTGGTGAAGTTGGTATAGTTATTATATTTGCAAATGAAATGTTGAAAATGTGCTTCTCTTTTCATTGTTGTGACTTGTTGACTAACCTGGATTGAGTACGACATACAGGGTGAATCAATTGGAAGCATTCAGGTAAAGGTCAAGGAGACGGCTCACCACATAGAACTGAATTTAGCAGAGCTGGGAGGGTATGAGAAAAATATCATCGTTAAACTAATCAAGGAAAGACACGCAAAATGCAACAAAAGTACTTATGCTGGCCACGACAACTGCAAAGGTACCATGAGTTTTCCATTCAAACTCATTTATTTTCCCGTCCGCGAGGAAATCATTTTTTTGGACTTGGTGTAATATTGTTACTTTATTATTAATAATATTGAAATTATTGTTTTGAAACCTTCAATTAACTATCATGTTCAAATATTATCATTATTATCCATGTAGCGATTGTTCTCTACGAGGCAGACAAGCTACCAAGTGACACCCTCCTGTATATCAGATGGCTATTGGAGCGCTTTAAGGGTTTCAGTAAGGTTTTCTTTTGCTGTTCTGATATTTCTAAACTGCAGTTGATCAAAGGGCTCTGCACTCATATAGAGTTGTTACCACCATCAAATGAGGAGGTAATTACAACAAGTGCTCCGCGAAATCAAATATTATTAGCATCAATTTTTTGCTGATAGTTGATTTTTTTCAGATAGTTGAAGTCTTGATGTTCATAGCGAAAAACGAAGGCATTGAACTGCCTCATGCTATGGCTTACAAGATGGCTGTCCTCGCAAAGAACAATCTTCATCAAGCTATCCGTTCTTTTGAAGCTACTTGGCGACACGAGTAAGGAATGCGAGTCATACTGGTAAGTTGATTGTTAAAGTAACTTACAAAATTTCATATGGGTCTGAACCTGCAGGTACCCTTTTGAGGAGTGTCAAGACATTAAAAATGGATGGGAAGATAACATTTTAAACATCGCAAAATACATAATGGAAGAGCAGAGTCCCAGACGGTTAGTAATACTACTATAAACCCTCCTGTTTTTTGCACTCTTCTTGGATGTGAAAGTGAACTCGGATACATTGTAACACTGTGCAGGTTGTACGACATACGTAGAATGCTTCAAAATCTGATAGAGCATAATGTTGCTGCTGATTACATATTTAAGGTAAAATGCATGTTCGCATACTCTATACTTGGGTATTTAACAATGGCTGCCTCACTGATCCTTTTTGAAAGCAGACTCTTGCTGATGAATTAGCTAATCTTGCTGATGCACATCTGAAGCCTCAAATTGAAGCTTTATACAATGACTACATAGTAAGTTTTTTGAAATGACAATAACCATTCTAATTGTATATAACATCTACTTCTTAAGCTTATGAATGTATCTAATGTGTTCTGATTTTGGTATATCAAGAGGGATGGTTGCTGCATGCCTGATCATGACGCATCAATCCCAGTTGGACCTGAAAAAATGGTTAAAAAACAGCAAGAAAGGGTGAAAAATGGACAACAATTTATGAAGATCGAAGGTATTAGCTGATTCTTTCTCTCAGAAATATTAGTTTGAGTTTTAGTTTAATTGATTTCTTTTTATCTGAATCTGTTTTTAAATTCTCTTAAAATTTTACAAGCTGCTAAGTGCTAACTGTGATCAGCATTCAGCTGTCAGTATTTAACCTATATATAACTAATTAATGTTGCAGAGTTCATTGCAAAATTCATGAGTATGTACAAAATGTCAATGTCTACAAAGAGAGCGTCAGCTTCCCCATTCACTTCTGCTACCTGACCTGCGGCTTGGTTCTTTCAATCAAACTCAGTTATGCTTGTGAAGGGATTGTATTATGCAGTTAAATATAAACCCAGTCTTTATGAACTTGTGCAGACTAGTAGTACACTCGACGGTTTTTTTGAAGCTATTTTTCATATACCGAAAATACAACTGCTGATTTAGATAATTACTAAATATATTTTCTATAGTTTGTGTACAATATATAATAGTTATAATCCATCATAAAAATGCACATTTTAATGTGCACGTAATACTAGTTTGTATAATCCACCATTTTCTTATTTATTCTATTTTTTTAGGCTCTGTTTGGTTGCTTGAAAATTTAAAGAAAAATATTTGAATATGTTAAGTTGTATAAAAATATTAATAAAGGAAAATAATTTGTCTTTACATATTTTCTTAAATTTTCTTTTTATTACTTTTTCCTGCATCCAAACAGAGAGTAAGTGAAAACAAATGTTTTACATTATTATTTGTTAAATTAATATCTATCAAATTTGTACTTGGGGTGAAAATAAATTGCAGATGATCTCCATATGTCTGTAAGAGTATAGAAATGTAAAAAATGAATGAAGGTAGTTTAGGAAGTATGATGACTTTCCTCTAACATTCAGTTGGTTTAAATGAAACAGTGTTGGCGGCAACATCAAATCCAATTAAGAAATCCAACTGCGCAGTGTTTCCCCAAATGGTTTTAGGCCCTTGTGTGACAGTTAAACACATAACACCAGGGGCAACTAACTGAAACATGTTATGTTCCTTTAATACAACATCACCTCCTGAGAAATGGGCAATGATCGGAACCCATCGAAACGATTCGTTACCATCTTTGAAACACACTTTAAGTCGCTTCGTTGGGTCTCGAACCTTCCTAGCATTGATCTGTCTTACTACTGAATCCACAACCCTTTCGTAAAAATCTGAGGAAAATGAGTCAATGTCGCGCCTGAGTCGATTATAATGTTGCCGTGGACATTGTTAAACTCCAGCCTCTCATTTCCAACTGTTAGAGCCTTTAGAGTTGCAAAGTAGAATACAAAATTACTCCCACCTTTAGAGTATAGAGGAGTTGTGATGACATCACGGCCTTGGACGATTGCATCATCGCCAAAATGAAGTTTTCCACCTTGCATATCGGGAACAAACAATAAGAGAATCTACCATTGATGTATCTATTCAGTTGAGTTATCAGAGAGCGCGGACCACGTCCAAGGCCTATTATACCCGCTGCTTCTGGTGAAAAGCCTCCGGTATTATGATGCCCGCATCCAAAGATATATCCGTCTACCTGAATTACAAGTAACCGAATTCGTAACAAGAAGTTTGGAGCAAAAATACTAAAAAAGAAACACTCAGTTCTGATTTTAAAGAGAAAATATATAACATAGAACATATGATTTAGCGTACCACTATAGGCCGGTCGGAACTTGTTGACCGGATTCTCATACTGTCAGTAGATAACACACCTTTAGAGAACCTTCCATCTCCGTAAGCCACAACATTATTACATACATTGTTCACACAATTGACACCTTGAAATGCAGGACAATGAAGCCGGCCACTTATGCATGTTACAGTTCGATAAGTGGATGACATTGCTGGATCGAAAATTGGATTGTTTTGTCTGTAACAAACTTCGCAAGGTTGGCATTGGATCCATGTTTGTTCACTCCCTGTGTCAGCAGTGGCATAAAACTCGTACGGTGGAGTGCCTAAAGAAAGCTTTATCATATACGAGCCATCAATAGCTTTGATATCAGTAATGGGAGTGTTTGGTGTGATGGTATTAAGATTTACTCGCGCGAAGTCCCGATCGATGGCCTTGCTTAGACGCTGAGTCTTTGTTAGATTTCTGTTTCGATGATACAACATAGAGGTGAATCCTCCAGCTTTAGAACTGATAAAAGAAACAACACACCCGAAAAGGATGAACAAATATAGCTTCATTGTGATTATATGGATGTATAGCTGCTGATCAGATAAATTGAAAGGTGCAGTGCCGATTGATACAAATATATAAATGTTAATTGTCAAAATCAACCCAAATTAAAGTGTTCGCACGATATTCGAGAAATTGAAGAAAATAGGAAGAAATATATTTATAAAATCAACCCAAATTAAAGTGTTCGCACAACATTTTAAAAAATACAATCTTTCGAAATCAAAAGAAAAATCATTGAATAAATAAATGATTTAAAGCAAAAAAATTTGAACAGTTTACAAATTATAAATGGTAATATTGAATAATAAGATTATGTTTAAATGAAACTGTCTCTATAAGACTTCATCTCGTCCATTTATTTTATCAAATCTAATGGATGAGGTTTAAAATCACTTTTCTCAACCGCCTCCGTGTTTTGCGCACACTTGTCCTGTGTCACCTAATTTAATTAAAAATGAATTAATCACAACCGTTAGATTATTAAAATCAACGTGTAATGTCTCACCGTCTCACAAAAATCGATAGAAATATGAACAATTTTTCAACAAATTGATCAATCAAAATTACAATAGTTTCGTCGCTTTGATCATACCTTTTATCAAACTTATCATTTTTATAGATTAACAAACCTAAGATATTCAGTGATTGATACATTATACAATTCATGCGACACATTAGTTTAATGTTATTCATCAATGAGTTTTATTGATATATATTATCTATACATAGATTGATTCAAGTTATTTGTACTTTCATCCATTGTTTTTATCAATCGATTGTTTTTTCAATTCATTGTCCAATAAACATTCAAACCATTTTTAAATATTCAACGTTGTTTCTTTTAATTAATCAATCAATCAATTATTTAATATTTATTTTATTTTGAAAATTATTTTAAAAGTTTAATTTCTCTCTTGTAAAAATAGTTTTGTATGTTCTTCATTTATTCTGTTTTTTGCTATTGTTGAGTTTAGAGTTGAGACCATGAGGGACATAATGTTTATTTAAGACGGTGACATATTATTCTAACCATTGATACTTTAAATTTGATGGTGTGATAATTTGATTTTTAATTAAATTTAGGATTTATATGCAAAAATTGTAGGAGCTGGTAGGCGGTTACTCATATTGAACATTGAACTGAGTTAGGCGATTAATGATATTTATTACTTATTAATTAAATAAAAATAACTATTTATTAATTTACTATACACGGTTAGGTTATACTCCCTCCGTTTCAAAATAATTGTCCCACTTCATAATTCACACATATTAAGAAAAGTTATGTTATTCCATACATACCCCTGTTCAATGCATCATTGAATTACTTATCAACTTCAATTTTTTCATTGGTAACATAATTTTTTTACTTGGTATAAGTTGAAAATTGAATCAACTTTGGTCTTATTCGCTAAATATATGAGATTTTAAATCAAAATGTATTAAATATTGTGAGAAGATATATGAAAGAGACTATGTTATTAATGAGGTACATGGGTAGAATAGGAATTTTGTTGCAAAATACTTAGTATAGTAAGTGGACAATTATTTTGAAACGTCTGAAAAAGGAAAGATGGACAATTAAATTGAAACGGAGGGAGTAATGTTTTAGAAGTCATCGTAATCATTCATATGAGTGGTTTTCAGTAATTTTGGTTTATAGAGGTAGTTTTTTGAAAAACACTCTATTATACGAATGAATTTTGATAATAAACTCTTTAAAAAAATTATTTACATAACATACATATTTATACTATCCATAAATATTAGACATTTATATTGAAAATCGTGAAAGGATGTTGAAAAAATCGATGAAAAAGATATTGAAATTTGTTGAAAAGATATTGAAAATCACTGACAACAAATACTACGAAGTAAATATTATGTGGTACATATTGGAAATTTGTGATTTCATGTGTGAATAAAATGAGTGTCTTTATTTTTCATAACCAATTTCAGTGAGGTAAATACATTGAATCAATTAATTAATCATCATATATATATTAAAAGAGAAGTATGATTGACACGTGTCGCTGTGTGAGCGATTTGGCCTACGTGTCATTTTTTTAGATTTTTGAATTTTTTTTTCTTTTTTCTGACTGGCTGCCTTTTTTCTAAATCCTAAAAACCCTCTAATCCAATTTTCAAAAATTAGTTACACACCAATTTAAATTTAACAATTTTTTAAAAATCAGGATTTATTCTTTTTTAATTGCTTTTAAATGTCCTCAAATCATGTATTTTATCCAATGGTTGATGTTATTCAAATTAATTATATGTTAGAATATTAAATTTGTTAACGTGATTTTTTACAAGATTTGAATTGCTTTTAAATATCCTCAAATCATGATTTTTATCCGATAGTTGTTAAGTAATTTTTATTCCTCTTAATTGTCATACCCATGGCTGCTATGAACACCATTGCCGAACTAAAACCCTTCAAATCCATGTGGAGAATCAAAGCTAAAATTATTCGCCTCTGGAAGCAGTACTCTACATCCAGTGGCGAGACTGTTGAAATGGTCTTCGTTGATTCTAACGTGAGTTTCTTTTCTATTTTTACTTGAATCTTTTGTTCCTAATATTTATACCTGTTTCATTTTCGATCCATATTTCATTTAACAGGGTGACAAGATTCATGCCACTGTTAAAAAGGACTTGGTGACTAAGTTTGAACCCTTCTTGATTGAAGGGAAAACTAATATATTTACTAATTTCTCTTTGAGTGTCTCCATTGGTACGTACCGAACAACTAATCACAATTTTAAAATTGGTTTCCTGTCAACAACCCGCATCAAATCATGCGATGATGATCCTTTGAATCAGACTGGCCTTCAACCAGTCTGTTACAACGGAATACTAAATGGTTCTCTCAATCCAGACTTCTTAGTTGGTGAGTAATTAAAATAATTTTTTTTAACATGCACTCACAATCCAGAATTTGAGTAATTTTTTTGTGTGTTCAGATGTCATTGGGCAGATTGTTGAAGCTAGCCATCTCGAGGTTATCTCAGTTAATGGGAAAGATACTCATAAGATTTCCTTGGAACTCCGCAGCACTGAGTATAAAAAAATTGCCTTTTCATTTTGATATCCTCAGTAATGCATAATATATTATTCGACTAAATGTTTCATTCTAATAAAAGTTTGCTCTCTTTATTCTTTATAGTGATGATCGCCTACCAATGGTATTGTGGGGTAACTTTGCTTTGACTGTGTCCGATGCTATTAAAGATCGTGGTAATTCTACTAATTTCCTGGAATTCTACTAATTTCCTGAAAATCTTTGCTTTTAAATGTTTCGGTGATGGTCCATGAATTAAAAAACTCTTATCATTGACCTCTGGTGAAGTTACATGTTTCCGAAAACTTGGCGTGAATTTGAATTATAGTGTGACTATAAATTTACCTCTTCTGTATTTACTTATTTCGGTAAAATTGGTGTGACTATAAAGTGTCACTATAAATTTTAGCTACAGTTTATAGACAATAGTTATAATTAAATTGAGTATTTTCTTGCGGAATGTTATACAGTTTCATAAGTTTATAATTATTTCCTTCATCATTTTGCAGATATATATCAGCATGCGAAGCCACTTGGAGAATTTTGGGTTTCCCTACAAATTATCGTTCCACACCTGTCGAGAAACTCACATTTCATCTTGAAGGAGACCAACCAGTGATATACAAGGACGGTGATTCAGTGGAAAGTGTTATGGCTCGCGCTAACGTTGAAAAAACTCAGTTCTTGCTTGGTTTGACTGTTGTGACAAATATCCTGAGGCAAGAACAATGACTTATGCTGAGCTTCCTACACGATTCATATATGATCCTAAGAAAAAGGTTTGGAATAGAAGAAAGAGAGGTTCGCAATTGGCAGGCTGCAACATGTTTCTCCGGGTTCAGGTGAACTTTATTTTCTTAGAGTTCTTATTAACAAGATTAAAGGACCAAGGTCATTTAACGATATCAAGACCGTTGATGGTATCATTCAACCGAGTTATGAAGATGCATGTTACAAGCTTGGTTTGCTGGACAACGACAAAGAGTATGTTGAAGGGCTTCGAGAATGTAGTTTTTGGGCATCTGCGGGTTACGTGCGTAATTTATTTGCACAAATGTTATTATCTGGAAGTCTTTCTACTCCTAAATTTGTCTGGGAATCGACTAAAGATTTATTATCTGAAGATGTTCTCTACCTTGAGCGAAAGAATCGTCGAAACCCAGGTAAATAATCTTTAGTAGTAGAAATCCAGCTTAACCAAGTATTTTAATTGTATTTTTAGGTTTTTGGATGTCGATTATGTTGATTTTATGCATTGTGTTCACTCATTTGTATTTTGCAGGTCTGAAGTTGTCTGAAGAACAGATTCAAAATATAACTTTAGTTATGATAGAAAATATTCTTCGCACTAAAAATAGCTCATTGGAAAAGTGGGAGACTATGCCCCAGCCTCTTGATTACACTTATTTGGTAGAAGGGAATCGTTTATTGCAAGATGAGCTAGATTATCCCCGAGAGGAGTTGCGTATTATACACGATCAATGGTTGCTTCAACTGACAGATGAGCAAAAATTAATTTACGATGAAATAGTTGAATCTGTCAGGATGGAAAAAGGTGGAGTATTTTTTGTGTATGGATTTGGGGGAACAGGAAAGACTTTTTTGTGGAATATTCTTTCAGCAGCTATCCGTTCAAGAGGTGATATTGTTCTCAATGTTGCATCCAGCGGCATTGCTTCTTTATTATTACCCGCGGAAGAACTGCTCATTCTCGGTTTAGTATTCCTATAAATCCCGATGAGTTCTCAACTTGTAATATTAAACCAGGAAGTGATCAGGCTGAATTATTATTAAGAGCTTCTCTGATTATTTGGGACGAAGCACCTATGATGAGTAAGCATTGCTTCGAATCTCTAGATCGCAGTTTACGTGACATTATGAAATGTTCTGATGAAACCCCTTTTGGTGGTAAAGTTATGGTGTTTGGTGGTGATTTTAGACAAATATTACCTGTTATTCGAGGGGTAACAGGGCTGATATAGTTATGGCCGCCATTAATTCTTCATACCTGTGGAAACATTGTAGGGTTTTGCGTCTAACCAAAAACATGAGGCTCCTTAGCGAATCTGATAGTGTACGAGCAGAGGATATTAAGGAATTTTCTCAATGGATATTGGATTTAGGAGATGGCAAGATTAATGAGCCAAATAGTGGGGAAACCATTGTCGACATTCCAGAAGATATTCTGATTACTCAGTGCAATGATCCTATCGAGTCTATTGTTTCAGAAATTTATGGAAACGCATTCAAGGATTCAAATGACCCATTGTTCTTCCAGGAAAGGGCTATACTGTGTCCTACCAACGAAGATGTGGATGTTATCAACAACTATATGCTTGATCGGTTGACAGGTATTTAAATATTCTAATATGATTCATACTACCTAATATGTTTTCATTACAGAAAGCATGATTCTTTCCATATGGCTATCTTATGCAGGTGTTGAAAGGATTTATCTAAGCTCTGATAGTATTGATCCTTCAGATACGAGCTCGAAGGATGACTCTATTTTCTCCCCAGAATTGTTGAATAGTATTAAATCATCTGGGCTGCCTAATCACGAGCTACGACTAAGGATTGGTACACCTGTTATGCTTATAAGGAATCTTGATCCTACAAATGGGTTGTGCAATGGAACTAGGTTGCAGATAACCCAACTGGCAAATCATATTGTGGAAGCAAAGGTTATTACTGGAACTCGAGTTGGAGAAAAAGTGTTTTTACATCGGATGCTGATAACACCCTCTGATACTAAGCTTCCTTTCAAAATGAGGCGTAGGCAGTTTCCGCTTAAAGTTGCATTTGCAATGACCATCAACAAAAGCCAGGGACAAACTCTAGCAAGAGTTGGTTTGTATCTGCCCCGCCCAATATTTTCACATGGACAATTGTATGTTGCTGTGTCTAGGGTGACGTCGAGAAAGATTAAATAATTCTTATTGTCGACAAGGATGGCATACCCCAAAATTCAACCATGAATGTCGTTTTCAAGGAAGTTTTCCAGAATTTATAGCATAAAGATGGAGATGTTTTTCCCAACATAACCCGAGTTCAAAACTACCGAACACCTCAATTGTATTTTCAATTAATTATATAGAAATACATTTCGTTAATTATATAGAAATACTGGCCTATGTGTCATTTTTTTAGAATTTTGAATTTTTTTTCCTTTTTTCTAATTGGCTGGCTATTTTGAATAATAATATTTAATGGGAATCATTGAAATTGGAATCAAAATATTTAACACATGTAAAATAATTCGTGTAAATATTCTGGCAGCATCATCAAATATTTATTACTATTGTCAACTATAGAAACAATTATAGTCAAATATTTCATGTAAATATTTTGGCAGCATGTGTCGAATACAAAATATTATAGATTCAAAAATATTTCATGATTATATAGAAATACATTTCGTTAAATCCATCACCCCGTGCATAGCGTGTGACTCTGAATGATATCAAAAATGCCAATAAGGCAACTCATAAAATATAGTCTCATGTGTCCAACAAAGTTTCTCGGAGTTTCCCTTCCCTTTAAATTTTGGATGTAAGCTAAGTACGGGAAAGTCTCGCGTGTGACTCTGAATGATATCAAAAATGCCAATACTAGAAATAGAAGGAGGTTTATCCCTTAACTCAACTTTACCTCCAAACTTACTTGTTGCAGTCCTCCATTCATGGTTAAGTGGTAACCATCGACGATGTCCTTGGTATGACATTCTTCTATCTGAATGAACAGCATCAATTCCGTCTAAACAAATGGGACAAGCTTTATATCCTTTTGTTTGAACACCTCCTAACATTCCAAGACCCGGAAAGTCACTAATAGTCCACAATACTGCAGCTCTCATATTAAAACAAGTACCCGAATAACGATCATATGTAGATACCCCGCTACTCCATAGTAACTGCAATTCATCAATCAGAGGTCTCATGAACACGTTCAAACACTTTCCAGGGGATTTAGGACCCGAAATTAACATTGCTAGTATGTTAAATTCTTTTTTCATACACATCGACGGTGGCAAATTATAAGGCATAACCACAATAGGCCAAGTGCTGTGAGACGTGGAATTTATTCCAAAGGGATTGAACCCATCAGTTGCTAATCCGAGACGCACATTTCGGATTTCATTTGCAAATTCTGGAAATTGCATATTAAAGTGATTCCATGCATCTCCATCTGCTGGATGTCTAAAATCACCCTCACCATCACCAATTCGACGTTCTCCATGCCAACGCATTTCCTTTGCCACGTGTGGAGATGTATAAAGACGTTTGAGCCTTGGGGTAATAGGAAAGTATCGGACAATTTTTTTTGGAACTCTTCTTCCACCATTTTCATAAGCATAACGTGGCTCCTCACAAATAGGACAACTATCAAAATGCTCATAATCTTTGTAGTACAATACACACCCGTTTTCACATGCATGATATATATCGTAACCCAATCCTAGCTTCTTTAAAACTTTCTTAACATCTCGATAGGATCTCGGGTAGTTGTTGTCTTCAGGCAACAATCTTCTACAAATATCCAAATGTTTATCAAAGCTCTTATCCGACCAACGACTTTCTACTTTCACTTGTAGTCCCTCCAAAATACACTTCAACACTGTTTTATCACTTCCCAAAAAAATTGGCCTTTGAGCTTCCTCTAAAAGACTACAATACTTCTCATAAGCAACCTTATTCTCAACATGATCAAAAGTATCTTCCACATCATTTGTGGAAACATCACGTAGAGGAAACACATCATTCAATAACTCTATAGTTGAATAATTATCTCCACCAACAACTTGCATGTCATTGATTCATACCTCAATTCTGATGGTTCAGCTTCCTCACCATGCAATGTCCAAACTGTATAACTTTGCATCATCCCGTATTGAACCAAATGTCGCCGCATTTCACTCAAATCAATCCACTCTCCGCTGCACTTACAAAGCCTACATGGACAAGGATGTAATTGTGTAGTACAATTATCTCTTGCAAATTGTATGAAACCTTCAATCCCATCAAAATACGTCGATCCACTCTCGACAAATTCATCCAAACCTATCCATGACTTGATTATTCTTTGATTCCTACAAAAATAAAAATAATTGCATCTTCAAACTCAAACAAATCTTAACACAAAACAACCCAATCAAACGTGGAAATTTCATACAAAACGGATTACCTCCTAGAAATTCAAAATTTTCAATGTGGAAGTGTAGATCGGTCATACCATATCCCATATGCAATTCCTATGACATTACAAGAGTAAATTAAGCTTTAAAATCTTCAAGCTTGATGAGTTGAAGAAGGAGAGCCGCAGGCGATTCGGCGTTTCTGTGTTTCTGCGTCTGTGTTTCTGGTTGCTCATATTGATTTGAGCAATTAACGTATTCTCACTTTTGCAACATACATATGTATGTTGCGTAACCGAACGGGAAAAAAATTGCTCCCCACCAACCATCATAAAACCTTGTACGTTTTGTTTACATGAACGTGGAAAAGTCAACAAGTTTTGGATTTTATGTGTTATGCAACATACCTTTTGATGTTGCTTAAATGTATGTTGCAATAGTATAAGCATTTTGAATCCCGCAACATATAACTATATGTTGCGTTACTTTATGTTCCACAAACTATCTAAGTGAACGTGTTATCTTACGCAACATTCACTTAAATGTTGCAAGTATCTAACGCAACATATATCTTATGCAACATAAAAAGTCTCTATGTTGCGTAGTGTTCAAAATGGCGTAGTGAATATGGATATAAATAACATACACTTATTGTTTCGAAAACACCAAAAAAATTAACGTAATAGTAAGACAATATTGTGGACTGGTTTATAAATTTATTATAACAATGTCATGTACAAGGATATCGGAAATAGTTGAAAGAATATTGAAATTGTTGTATGATATTGAAAATCGTGTCAACATAAATATACCAATGTGATGCATGTTAGAAATTTGTGATTTTAATGTGCAAAGAAAATAAGTTTTTATCATTTTTGGTAGTCAATTTTGATTAATTTGACGGTTGAGATTATACTTGATTTTTTTATTAAATTGGGTAGTTGGATATGCAAAAAACAAGGGCTATTGAATTTGACGGTTATTTGATTAAATATCATCCTTTGATTATTAGTAAACAATGGTGGAGACTATGTCTCACCTTTTCTTAAACTTTACTCACGGTTTCTTAAATGTGTAAATATGAAATTGAGGAAGGGTATTTTGGGAAGGTGAATTGTGGCTTCAAAAGAAACCGTCAATTAACCCCTTCCCGTTTTACATATAGGATAGATACTGAATTGAATAGTTAAAATTTTGATAAAAATTATTCGAAGGTGTATTATAAGATTATACAATCGTAAAAACAGATCGAGTATTGAATGATATCGATATTGGAAGTGCAAAGACATTGTTAGTACTTGAGAATTTATGCTAAGACATTATTGGTTTCTGAAAATCCAAATGGGTGGGCAAAGACAATTGTGTAATAATATAAATTTAGTTGGGCATGCATTAGTTGTTAAATAATAATGTAGCGGAAGTCATAACGGAATTGTTAACGCAAAATCCGTAGATAAACTTTTCGGGAATTCATCACGAGAGTCCACTATATATAAAGAAAATCGACTCTTATTGTTGAGAAAAACTCAATTAATTTTATTGATCATAAAATACACTTTTATTAAATGAATTAAGAACCATTATATAAGATAGAAAAATATTAAAAAGCTAATCGCCCAAGTCATTAGCCTACATCAACCAAAGATATTCTATCGTTGAGGATCCCTTTTAGATGCCATAATGACTTAGATCTGAAGTGTAAAAATTCATGACAACATATTAGATTTTATCAAAAATAATTTGTCATGATTCGGAAATGAATAATATAGTTATTCCACATAAATAACAAATAAAAATAAAATGAATCGTCCGACCTAATGTTCTTTTGGAATATAGTTAGGGTGTCCATCGGATCAGGCCCACCTCAAAATTCTAATATTTTTTCGATAGCGGTTATATTGGGTACAATTCATAGAGATCTCATACATGATATATATTCTAATTATTCGAAGTTCCGATCACAACAACGGACATCCAACCCATAATCGACAAGCATCAAGTAGGCATATCTCTTCCGCTCATATAATCAACGACGCGATTTAAATTCACGTACAAGTGTAACAACGAGGAAGACAAGCTTCCAAGGGAACAACTAAAAGAAGGGCGAAGAGTCTCCATGCACAGGACTGGAGGTAGGTGACAAGTTAATGTTTAATATTCTCAAGTTAAGTGAAATTAATTTGATCGGAACAATAAAGATTCTCATACGAATAATACTTTAAAGTAGAGTTTTAGGGAAACATGTATATTTTGCGAAACAGAAGGACATATTTCAACTGTTAGTTTTACTAATTTGACAGTTGAGATAAATTTGGTTTTTAATTAATTGTGCAGTTGGATTTGCAAAAAACACGAACAGTAGGTTGACATTTATTAATATTAACCGCTGAATAATAATAATCAACGGCTGAGATTATATATAGACGTCCTCTTAGACACTTTACCTACTACTTTGAATAACTAAATATTTTTCAAAAGTAGATAATTAATTCTTAATAAAAAATAATGAGAAGGATGAAGTAATTTCATATTATTAATATATTGAATTATGGAACGTAGTTATGGTGATTTTAACCCAATCCACTGTTTTGGAAGTGTAAGCATGTTTTTTCTCTCATTTTCAAAGCACAATTTATTTGATTACGTAAATATTCTACTGATTAATATTTTAAAAATATCTTTTATATTTTAAAAAATATACCTGTAATTTGGTTTTATTGTCAGAAATTATTAGCATACTGATAAAAAATGAGCATACTAATTATTGTGCATGAAGCAGATCATATGACATGAAAGCAAAACATTAAGCCTTGGTGCAATCGGTAGGCTTGAACGACAAGGTTCCGGCCGCGGCGTCATATCCGATCAAGAAGTTCATCTGAGCCAAATTCCCATAAATGGAAAGATCGTTCGACGAAGCGAAAGCCAAACATATCAATTCATCAGAAATCTTGATGAAAGTGTTATAAGGCTGTAACTTCACATCTGCTCCATCAAAGTTAGCAGTGATGCTAGGAGCCTTAAACGTCCCATCATCCTTATAACACAATGACAGTTCTTGAGTAGCACCCGCCACAGGCTTAGCTTTGATATGTTTCGCCACCGCTGACTCGAATTCTGAGTAGATATCTGATCTCAGCAGAACCAAAGTTGTACCTGAATCAATGATTATGTTACCTTCATTAGCGAAAGTTGATTTGAACAAAACCTTTTGATTTCCAACTGTGAAGCCTTTGAGTGCAAGATAGTAGAAAGTGTCCGGACTGCCTTTGATCAAAGGGGTTTTGAGAACTCCACGGCCGGATACAATGGCCTGTTTGCCGAAGTTTAAAGTACTAACACCGTCTCCTTTACCTCCGAGAATGGGAGCTAAGCAGTAAGAAAATTTGCCATTGATTTGTGAACCGAGCTGAGTTACTAAAGACTCCGGTCCTCCGCCAAGTCCGATGATACCTGAACCATCAGAATTAAAACTTCCTTGGTTATTGAACCCGCATCCGAAAATAGACTTGGGGAACTTGACATTTTTGCCGGTGGTGGATTTCATGGTGATGGTTTCTGTGGAGATCACGCCGTAGCTGTAAGATCCGTCTCCATACTCGACAGAGTAGCTGCAAGAATCGCCGCTAATACAGGTGGTTTCGGAGGAAGGGCAAGCAGAGGAAGAGCAGGGGATTTTGCGGAAAGTGGAAGATTTTTTAGGGTTGAATAGTGGGAAGTCTTGCTCGTAGCAATCCTTGCAGGGCGCGCATTGTGTCCAGATAAGATCACTGCCAGTATCTGCAATGGCTACTATGGGGAATGACGGTGTGCCGATAGAAATGTTCATCAGATACTCATACCCATCACCTCTAAGATCAGCTTTTGGTGAGTTGGGTGACACTGATGAGCCAAGACGGAAATGGTTAGCGAGTTATGGAGCGAGTAATAGCCCGGCGTGTACGTTCAGTTTGGAGATAGACGGGTCATAAAATGGGGACAACGGGGAGTCACGGTGGTAAAGAACTGTGCTGAAGCCAACGCTCTGAGCGGCAGTGATAGCGGCAAACAAGGATGAAGTGATGAACAAGGACAGAACAAGTAGACATGTTTGAGATATGATGGCCATTGTTGCTGCCTTGGTTGAAGATGATAGCAAACCTTAATCTGCTTTTATATGAACTGGTGAGGATCGTTGACATTCAATTCAGGTGATCTCATATTCCATAATGTGCATAGACAAAGATACACAACACTGATCAGTTGCCAATATGAGATTATTTACTTTGATTTGAAATTGGCTTTCTATGAAAAATGAGATATCACATCTGTTGAATTTATTAAGCCTGATTCAATAGGTATGTTTCAATTATTGATCAAATGTAAACTGAGTAAGAAGCAGCAGTTTTAAATGGCTGGAATGTATCATTGAGAAGATTTCTCCAAGAGGATCAGAAGCTTCCATAAGTTCTGCACCAACGCGAGATTTTGACAATCTTATTAAACAGATGCTGATTCTTTGTATCAATGTTTTAGAATTAGTATTTTGTAGCTCTTCATTGCAGTATGAAAAACTAAGAACAGTAAAAACAAAACAAAACAAAAAAAATTAGGAGATATTTCATGATTCAAATAGAAGCACAAATGTAGAGTAATGGCCAACTAGCCTTTTGAATAAGGCGGCTTTTAAATCCTCTATGAAGGATTGCAGGAGAAATGTAAACAAAGAGCTGACTAAAGTTGCCAAATTCTTGACAATATGACCTAATTGATAATGACACAAGCATGACTACAATTTGAAGTTGACGAAGGCTATCCGAGCATTAGTCTCCAAATTTATAGTGTATGCCCTATATTTGAGGTACCCTATTGGCCGACACCTTTTGGTAGACTCTTTTATATATCCTTGCACCTTCCAGCTCTGCATGAATCTCTCTTTCAGTTCTAATACCCATTGGATTGCCCAACAGCCAGCCTTTCTCATCACACTGGATGGTTGGATCAATGACATCAATGTGTTGAAGGCATTCTGATTCTTCGTCAAATTGGTCTCTCATGTCTTGGGCCAATTCAAGCACGTCGGACTGCATAAATATCTGTTCAACCACAAGTAGGAATGAAAAACTATGTAACTAAACAAACTTCAAAATCCAAACATATGAAAACAAAGTTACACTAGGTTTTAAAAATTGCATAGGAATCACCAAGCGAGCTACCTGTCCACCCGGAGCTAATTCTTTCACTATGCAATCAACTAACGACTTCTGCACAAGTCTTCTCTTGCGATGCTTTTTCTTGAAATGGGGATCTGGACACTGTTATAAAACAGGAGTCAAACAACTTAGGACTAAGAGCCGCATTAAAATGCAAAATATTATTTAAGAGTGTGTTGCACGATAGATGCAGTAAAATTTACTTACGAGGATGGAAACCGACATCAAAGGCCCAGGGTAAGCAGTCACAAGTTGCTGAAATGATACCATGGCATTCGCATACATGAAATGTCTGACAGAGACATTCAATTAATACACAACTAGATTCTACCGTAGTGACAAATTAGAAGAATCAAACAAGTCTCTCCATTAAAAGGTACCTACATATTATCAAATCCCAACTCATTTACCCAATACTGAGCACGCTTGGCCAACTGCGAACAGGTAAATCATAAACCATCACATGAGCATATCTCACCAAATATAAGCAAATCCCCACTGCAAAAGGGATCAGGTAAATGCACGTGCATAAACATGCGTGTGCCAAAAGGATTAAATAGAGTAGTCAGCTCATACAACGTGTCGAATTTCCAAACCCAAATAATTTGCAGAATCAGCATTTCTTTTAGCTAGCCACAGCAGAAACCTTCCACTCCCTGACATATTTAAGCACATTTTCGATGAACGTCTCAGCCCCAAAAATGTCAATTTAAAAACGCATAAAACGACTGTGCCTTAACTGTGAAGATATCTAAAAGCTAAACATTTAATGAACAAAACTAGTTTGATTTCACTTTACAGTCTTTTGGCACATAATTTACATCCAAATGAAATACATTGTAAATACTTGACTAATAAGTAGCTAACCGCAGCCAATGTCGACCGTAAGAGGCAAGGATGCATCTTTATACACTTGACTCCAGTCGGGAACATCAACCGGCATCTAAAATCAAACAACAACAACATTTTATAGAAATGTCAGACAAAGAATCGAAAATTAATTAATAAACAAATAAAATGAATATTGAAAACTGAATGACTAACGGTGAAAAAGGAGTTGAGAGGATTGACATGCGGCCTGATACGCACGTGTCCGACTTCGTCGCAGACTTTATCGACAAGGTCAAGCTCCGCGTATTCCAATGCTTATTACGCCGTTGCTTCCTGCCGGATATGTTTCGGAATTGCGGTCCGAAAATTCGATACGCTCGGGGGAGAAAGATGCTGTTCGGCTACACCGTAGAAGATGTGAAGGACGATGAAGGTGGGAGTGGGAAATGTGAGGGCGGCCGACGAAGCGAGATGCGACTGAGGAGCGGAGGGCCACGAGGGGCGTCGTCGCTGCCATCGCTGAAGCCGAATAGAGACTAGCGAAGCTACAGAATGAAATGCGATAATGTTGGGCTGCACCTGCCAAAGGCCCAAATTACAGAGATATTTTTTTCAATTCATTACTAAGCATTTGAAAGATGAAGAAGCGTATATGCGAGCTTGACCGCTAGACAGCTCCTCCTAGAGCAACAGCAAGCTCACGAGTCACTTGCAGCGAACAACTATATAAGTTATGAATTGGAATGATTGTACATGAAAGTGGAATCTTGAACTTTGATGCAGTACAAAACTTGAAAAAACCACGTTACCAAAAGGATCCGATGAGAGACAAAATGCAAGAGGAAACACATTGACAAGGATCAAATGTCTTATTTGAAAAAACCTTGGTTTTACAAGCATGATATGCTTACTCAGGGATTTCAGGTCAACTACAGAGAAAACCCACTTAGAGGCACAGGCCATAATAAGGTTCTCTTGACAATGGTGTGAAACGATCAAACTCAAATAACAGTATACAATCACAACTCATCCGATCAAACGTCACTGCTAACAAGCCTGGCACCAACTCTATCCAATCTCTTAACAGCAGCAGAAGCCTTCAAATTCCCATCTCTCATAAAAGCCTCAACCATCTTCGCACCAATGGCAAAACCCGCCTCCTCATTATCAATCACAGCCACAGCAGTCGGCCCAGCACCACTAATAGTACAACCAAACGCCCCGGCCTCCAATGCAGCTTTCTTCACACTCTCAAACCCTGGAATCAACGGCGCCCTCCTCGGCTCCACAATCCTATCTGACGACATCGCACTCCCCAACTCCACCACGTCTCCTTGCACCACTGCCGCACCCAACGCCAATGCCTGACTACAATTCCAAACAATGTGTGACATCCCAACTTCTTTAGGCAACACAGCTCTCATTTTTTTCGTAGGAGCTTCAAACTCCGGATTCACCAACACGAAAAACAAATCCTTATCATCCGGAAACTTTAACCGACAAAGCTTTAACGGCTCGTAACTCCTAATCAACACAAATCCTCCCATAATCGCTGGAGCAATATTATCCGCGTGATATCCAGACACCTTGGCTTCAGATTCCAATCCAGCTTCAACCAAATCCTGCAATCCTAACCTCCTTCCAAAAATCTCATTCACAGCCACAGCAGCCGCAGCGGCACTAGCAGCACTGGATCCCAATCCACTCCCTAAAGGCAAACCTTTATGCAAAGAAAGCGACAACCCAACAGATCGAATCCCCAATTTCTTCATAACAGCAATCGCAGCAATCCCTGCACAATTCCACAACGGATCCTTACTCAATCTGGTCCCACTGTCACCAACTCCATCAATGTCCGAAATCGAGATCTGACCGGGTCGAGTTGAGGAATCGATACGGAGAGTAACGTGGTCGCCGACCCCGTCAACAGCGCAGCCGAAGCAGTCGTATCCAGGGCCGAGATTGGCGATGGTTGCGGTGCGAAGGTTTTGACGGAGGTGAAGATTGGGGATGGGTCGGTTTGGGAAGTTGCGGTGGTGGATTGTTGAAGGGATAGGTTGCAGATGAAGTGGGTTTTGGAGAGGTGCGGCGGATTGAAGGTTTGGGTGAAATTGGGTTGAAGTGGGTTTGGTAGCAAATCGACATTGTCTGTTGTGGTGGCGAGATTCTTAGGATTCGTATTTGCGAAGGATGTGCGAGTGCTTTGCTGCTAGGGTTGGTTTGTGTGGGGTGGAAGAGTAAGGACACACGTGAAGCGCATGTGTGATTCTTATTGAAACTGAATATTCCAACAAGCAAGTGGTGTGGAGTAGATACGTCAGAACAACGTGTTTTGTACTCGTTGCTTCGAAAATACGAAAATAATACAGTATATGAGAGATGATGAGAGCGTAGACTGACATAGAATAAAAAAACATTAATAATGGAAAAACATTCTTATAACAAATGATATTTCATAATATAATCATTATATTGTAATATTTGATTGAATCACCTTAGAGCAACTCCCATCAAAAAAAATTATAAAATGTATAATGATCATGTAAAATAAAATATAATATTGATTATGTATAATTTAGATAATGAATAGGACATTGTGCTACAGTGGAAACATGCATAATGCTTATGTATAATATAAAAATAGTATTTATAAACTTATTAGTCCATATGCAACATCAAATATATTAACATTCATGTAGGAAAAACAATGAAAAGTAAAGTAATAATGAATGAATAGTGATACAGAGGATGGAAAGAGAGTTGTAAATTTGAAGAATGGTTAGCATATTCTCTAAAATTTTATAGATATAGATGATGGCGTTGGAGATGGCATTCACCATTTGCTTATGTATTTTGGGTGACATGTAGTCACTTTTTGCATAACAACCCAATTTACCCACTTGCATTGGAGATGCTCTTAGTTATCATCGATTCATCACTTCTACCTTAATTACATCAGGAATGATGCCTCGTCCATCATGTGCGCTCTTATGTCTCTTCTGGCTTTGTAAGATCAATATGAATATATGATATGATATAAAGGAAAATTGTAGACATTGTTAACATTGAAATCAGTTATGTATCTCTTTAACCTTTGTTGCTTTGTGGCCCCAATTTGAAAGGTCGGAGAAGAGTAAAATAGAGCAACAAAGAATATATTCATGTTGCTGCCGCTAAAGAATAGCTTTTTAAATAGCCTTCTTTTCGACGAGGATGGGAATTAGGAAGATGCAAACTTGTCAAACTCAATACAAACATTGTTTTTACCAAATGTAATCATATCTTTCATGTGAAGATTATTGATTCCATGTAAAATTGTTTGGAAATATAGACACTAAAATTTGTTCATGAATATGTAAAATAATTATACATATCACCCATTGGATCGCATTCTAATTTACATGATCCCAATTTTATTTAATCTATAAAGTATAATATTTTACATGATCATTATACAGAGTAGTATTGGAGATGTTCTAACAACACATAAATTACTAACTGCTAACGGAAATGATTATTGACGAAATGAAAAATCATTTCTCGGTTCGTCACTCCAATATGGATTTGGCATTTTAATATTTAAATGTTGTCCGATAAATTATTAATAATCATCACTAAATAAAATTGTATATCTCTCACAAGCTTACTTATATTTATATAGAGGTTTACTCATGTGGATTTATCTTTTTGGTGGATTCGTGAACCCACTTTACTTCATTTGCTTGCATTTAATCAATGTTTGAATGTTTGAATCAGTGGCGGACCTATAATTTAGAGGGGCATGACATATATGCCCTATTCAATTTTTTGAGTTTGAATGGTGATTAATGATATTTTATGGGGCAAATTACCGAAAACCACCCATAAGTATGGTTTTTTCAGAAACCACCCTTATCTTTGGAAATTATAGAGTCACACCCATATGTTTATAAAATTTGCCAGAAACCACTAATATGTTTAAATATAATTGAAATGTTAATAAATAAATAAACTTAAAAAAATACGAAAAATACATAATTAATTACCAAAAATTATTAAAAAATAAAAAGAAATCAGGATATTAACTAAATATAAATTTGAAATGTATTCATATGATATGTATACAAATGTGAAATTAAATTTACAAAAAATATGGTGTCTTGAAAATTACAAAATTTACCGGCAACCATTATTGCTCCATTAAAGTTTAAAAAAATCTTAATGTCTTAAAATGAGTGTTTAAACTTTACTTTATATGCAATTTTTTTTGCTTTATATGTAAAAATGTATCAAAATTTATATTTGCTATGTGGCGTATGTAGTAAGTGTAACTGTATAACACACTATTATTTATTCAATATAATTATAACTACACATACAAATTAAAATTCTTCTATTCAAAGTTATAATTTTGATATAAATGAGAAAACTAAATTTATACAAAAATGTGGTGTCTTAAAAATTAAAAATGTGATACCATGTAACACATATTTAATGGTAGCACCATAAATATAAATAACACTTCAAAATTTTATAAATTTGTAAGACATCGTATTTTTGTATAGATTTAGTTTTCACATTTAATACATACCATATGAATAAAAGTATTGTACTTCATTTCAAATTTATTTTTATTTAGTATCCTTATTTTTCAAAGTTTTTTATGATTTTTTTTATTATATATTTATTTTTAGCGATTTTAAAAGTTTCTTTTTATGATTTTCGACAATTTACCATTCGGTTAATTAATTAAATATGTATTTTTAATGGTTTAAATTTTTTTAGCATCAAATATTTTTTAATGATTTTTTAATTAATTATGTATTTTTTTTCGTATTTTTTATCATTTTTATTAATATTTTGATTAAATTAAAACATATGAGTGGTTTCTGAAAAATTTTATAAACATATGGGTGTGACTTTATAATTTCCAAAAATATGGGTGGTTTCTGGAAAAAACCCATATTTACGGGTGGTTTTTGGTAATTTGGCCTATTTTATGTAAATATTATTTTATTTTAATATTGTGTCCCTAGTGATACTAAAATTGTGTCCCACGTATAATGAATTTTTTTTATCCCCAATCGGAAATATTTCTTAGTCCCCCACTTATGTGAGTTGCATATGTTTCGCACATGACATGTGCAATAACGTAGTGCAATAACGTAGTGCAATATCAACTAGAGATGAAATACAGTGAACGTATACAAAGTATGGTTCACGAATCCATCAAAAAGATAATTCCATGAGCAAACATCTATTTATATATATTCCTTGAATTTTTTTGTCTTCATCTCAACACCAACGAATCTCTCCCTTTAATTTTTTTAAAAATAAATGATTTGTATTAAATGCCTTGGTTAGAATTTTTGCTATTTATTTTTGAGGTTTTGTCACTTGATCAAAACTAAAATGACATGGATAGTATTCAATAAGAAAAATTATTTGCGTTTTCTCAATTTACATTTTGACATTTTTTTTTGATAGCGGTTACGATGGGTACAATTCGTCTAAGATCTCATACATGAGAATCCTATTCTAATCACTAGTAGCACAGGTCACAACGGACACCTTCACCCAATCATTGACAAGCATTTTTTAGCCAATCAAGCGCGCATGTCTCTCCGCTTTGCTTACACGACCACTTTCATGAATACCGACGCGAACAAGCCCCACGTCCAAAGGCAAGCAAGGAAGAAAGCCTCCTGCACAACACACACAACCTCCTCGCTCGCGCGGGAGGAAAGAAAGACCTCTTTTAGTATTTTACATTTTGACATTGAACGTTGTAATCTCTTTTAGTATTTTATTTGTAAAATTAAATTTTTTTGAACCAAAATTAATAATGGTTTTTGATTTTCTTATTGCTAACTATTTGTTTACACCTGGCTTATAATTTTGAATTTCTAAAATTGATTTTGGTTTGTACATGTTTAGGGTTGCACATCCGGTCCGATTCGGACCGGACCGGGTTAAGTATTCCGGGTCGACCCGAAGACCCGGGTTTTTTATAAGTGATGGATCGAGGACCAGACCGGACCTGAAATATTCGGTCCGGGTCAATTCCGGTCCGGACCCGGGTTGGACTGGAAACCCTGTTAAGCTTTTTTACCAGATTGTTTTAGGGTTAATTCCACAAGTCTGATTACAACCTTGAAATGTGTAAAGAATTTTCTGGACAGATTGACCTCTGTTACTTATACAGCTTGTACAGAACTCATATGAAGTCCAAATAAAGCAAGCTATATATCATTGGAAAGCTGATTCAATAATCTACAACTCTTTAATTTATATCAAAGTCAAATTCCAAGGTTTAAATGGTCAAAATTCGTTTGAAGACAAAACAGACGTGACATATTTAATATTCAAACAAAAACACAACTTTAAGAAACAAAACATTAGATGAAAGTTTAAAATAAGCGTCTCAAATAATCTAGAAGTTTCAAATACAACGCATCAATCATCTTCATTTAACATCAATAATCTCCATTGAAATTCTTCAAGCATAAAATGTGCCTTCATCTTCTTCATCATCTAAAATAACAAGTCAATAAACACATATAAATAACAACTCACAAATGGAGAAAAAACATTAAAACATTATTATTTTACTTTCATTACCATCATCATCATCTATGTCTGAATTCTCATCTGTCTTTTTCTTTGTTCATAAGTGCAACCAATCTTGAGTGCAAACAAGTGCTTGTACCATCTTGTCACAATAAAGCAAATGTAATCAATAATGTAAATGAATAATAAACGCAGATATAAGAATAATAACGTATACTTACTTTGGGCTTCAGACGACTCTAATAAGATGTAAGGTGGCGTCCATCGGTGATAGGAATTGCTAGTATATCTCGAGCCATACGTGAAAGAATCAGAAATCTAGGCCCATTAACTCTCCACCACTTCAAGACATCAACATCTTTTGCTTCATGTCTTTCAAATAAATACAAATCAAACTCTGATCTACTTGAGATATCATCCACATCCGAATTTCCCCTTGTCATATTTTCTTCAAATTCTTGCATCCAATTCGAACTTTCAGTTTCACCCTCAGCCACTACATTAGAAAGTGGCACATCCCCTTGATTTTCCGGGATCGCATAACAATTCACATATCGTCCAAATAATGCGTATGCATCATTCCTAACTTTTGTAACCATGAAATCCAAACTATCTTGGCCATACATCATTTGAAGAGCAACGCTCACTCCACGCATTTTATAATAAGGATGAAGAATTGTGGAAACAAACATCAACAAGTTAAGCTTATCAAACGTACCCCAATATTTGTCACACTTCTTCTTCATGTCACCTGCCATTTTTTGTAGTGTCGAGTCTCCATTTGAAGCCAAGTTGTTAAGAACACTCACAATTTTAGAGACATACAAAATCATGTAATTACTTGTGACATATGAGGAACCTGAAATACGATTTGTGATATCGTAAAACTCCTTCAAGTAAGAGGCGAGCACATCAATCTTACTCCAATCGAGGAGCTCAAAGTACCCAAATTAGAATCTTCTAATCGAGGAATTTCCATTCGAGTGAAGGCAACTCTATAAGGTTGGGCACTACTCAGCATCTCATAAGTGGAGTTCCATCTAGTACATACATCGAGCTTCAAAGATTTGTCACAATTCACCTTGCATTTTTCTGCTAGTTGATTGAAAGTATTTAACCTAAAAATATGAGAATATGTTAATATATGAAAATAAATCATTAAAATATAAAATATAAAATATAAAATAATAATTACCTAGCAGGTGATCCTCTGATATATTTTATCACAGCTCGAAGTTTATCAACTTGCTCACCACATTGCTTGATCCCATCTTGCACAATCAAATTGAGGATATGTGCTACGCATCTCATATGCATGTATTTGCCCTCAGTAATACAACCCTTAACTTTTGCCATCTCAGTCATATAAGCACAAACAACATCATTTGTAGAAGCATTATCAACAGTCAAAGTTAAAAGTTTTTTGTCCAAATTCCAATAGCTCAAACAATCCTCGAGGGCCCTACTCATGTCCTGTCCTTTGTGACTAGTAATTTTGCAAAAATTAATAACCTTTTTTTGCAAATTCCACTCGTTGTCAATAAAATGTGCAGTGACACACATATAATTGACCATATTTGAAGAAGTCCAAGTATCTGTAGTAACACACACTCGCTGACAAGAATTATCTAGAAGCTCTTTCATCTTTGCTCTTTCTTTGATATATAGGGCAAAACAATCACGTTGGATAGTAGTACGCGATGGCATCTTAAATTGAGGACAAGCCGTAAAAAAACACTTTTCAAACCCTCCTTTTCCACGCATGTAAACGGCATCTCATCTCGAATCACCATTTTAACAATGGCCCATCTAACCAAATTTGCATCAAAACTCCAATTCTTTATTTTCGTGCCACTGTTATCCATACTCTCAAAGATAAGTTGAGCTTGTTTACCTTTTCCCTTATTAGCCGGATTCATTGTACAACTTTCAAAATGCTTCTTCAAGTTTTGTTACCAACTTTGTTTGAATCGCAAGCATAATTCTTAGGACAAAATTTGCACTTAGCTCTCCGAGTTCCATTCTCTACATCATAGACATCGTAGGCAACCCAATACTCTGCTCTTCTAGCTCTCCTCTTTTTAAACACTTTTCTACCTAACTCTGTTTGTGATCTTGCTACCCTATTCTGCTCCGAAACATCTTCTATACCAACTTCTTCAAATAGTTCGGGTGAATCAACACTTTGCTCCGTTCGTTCATCACCAGTGGCAGCGGCACTAATTGATGCCATCTGTGCAAAATAAAAAAATCAACATATAACATTCTTTTGTAGCGGAATGAAGAAGATAAAGTAAAAATTAATGATGCAAACATGGGTATTGCTATTTGATTACGAATATTTTCTCCACTTAAGAAGCTTCAACGAAATTGATTGGCAATAGTCAATAGGAAGAGTCGTGGACTTAGAGCGCCGCTACTCAGTGTTTGGCTGTTTGCGATTGAGTTTTAAATCACAAACGACAAACCCTAATTTTTTAATATTTACAGTTTGACTTCTAAATTTTACTAAATATATTGATCAAATTTTGAATTAAACAACAAAACAAGATGGCCTAGTGGTGAGTAGCTACCGATTGTGTTATATGGGTAACTGTTCGATTCCTAACTATATAAATTTTTATATAATTAATAATATTCCGGTCTGGACCGGACCGGACCGTATTATTCCGGTCTGGACCGGGACCGGCCCAGAACTCGGAAATAACTAAATAATTGACCCGAGGACCGATCCGATATCGGTCTGATCCGGGTTCCCGGTCCGGGCTTGTTTTGTGCATCCCTAATGTTGTTGGAAATTAATGGAGACATGAATAAGTAGAATAAGCATCATGGATGTATTAAATTAGGAAGTTTGTTTTAAGTACTTATTTTTTAAATCTTTGTTATCTCCTATTTAAACGTTTTCGTTATCAATAAAGAGCAAGTTGTTCACATTAGTTCCAACATATGGTATCAGAGCCAGGGTTTTATCTGTTCAACTTCAGCTTTAAAAATTGTGAGTGAAATGATTAGTAAAAAAGTACGAGTGAAGTACTTCGAGTGAAAAGTGTAAGTGATAGTGCGAGTGAAGCATTATTGTGAAGCACTTGGAAAAGGTACGATGAATTCAGATGAAGCAACTAATTTTGTGCAGCTTCTCATTCTCAGATTTGATGGCGACTATGAACACTGGAGCCTTTTAATGGAGAATCTCCTTCGTTCTAAAGACTATTGGGGTATCATTGAAGATGAAGTCTCTACAGAAACTACAGACAAAAAGACGTTTAAAGAATTGAAGCTCAAAGAGGAAAAGGTCGTGGAAGAATTTGGAACAAGTCAGCTGTGGAATGTCATAAGTTAGGACATTATCAAGATGAATATGAGGAGACTAATTACGCTGAAATTGATGGAAAAGAAGAATTACTTTTAATGACCCATGTTGATTGTATGGAAGATGAAGAACTGAAGATTTGATAAGCTGAGATTCTTGATTGTCGGCTTAAGGGAGGGATTGTTAGAGAAATTAATGGAGTCATGAATTAGTCATAGAATAAGCATCATGATGCATTAAATTAAGGAGTTTGTTTTATGTGTTTATTTTTTTAAATCTTTGTTATCTCCTATTTAAATGTTTTCATTATTCAATAAAGAGTAAGTTGTTCTGATTAGTTCCAACACATGTGTGTATCCAATAGTTATCATATTTAAAATTTTCAATTTTGGATCACACTGTTTGACTGATTGTGTTTAGATGAATCAATGTATTGCAACCACTTATTGTTTTTATTTTGTTTTACAAATTTGGTGGAAAAATGAATGACAATCTTCTTTTTATCATAAGACGACAATTTCTGTTATAATGTTGTTTCCTTTCCCAGTTCAAGAGTAGAAGAAAAATGGGATGATGAGATTACAATGAGACCTGATCTATACTATATTTAAAACACAAGACCCCCTATAAGCGGTTATTAAGCTGAAGCCAATTTTTTTTCCAAATTTACTATCAATTGATTTGACAATCAAAATCAAATAACAACAAAAGATTAACATATAAAATAAATAAAAAATTGAAATTTTATTTGCACAAATTTATTGTGCATCAATTACTAATTTCAATAGTAAGGAAGCAAAGGAATATAAGAAGAAATGTGTGAAATACATCAATTTAGCTTTTCAAAGAGAGTGAGGCGTTTTATTAAGTTTAACAAACAACGCAAAATGCTCGGGTTACATTTTCGTGCAACTCAAATGTTTAAATTAAATGTGTATAGAATTATGAGATAATAATTCTTTTGTTTGATACCGGTTACACAATGGGTCTAAGATCTCATACATGAGAATTATATTCTAATAATTTGTAGCACAGGTCACAACTGACATCTTTACCCAATCATCGACAAGTATATATCAGTCATTCAAGCGCGCATGTCTCTCCGCTCGGTTTACACAATCATTTCAAGAACATTCGACGCGAACAAGCCCCACGTCCAAAGTATACAATAAGAATTTTAATCATAATCATATTATACAATAATTTATACAATTCAAATGTTCAAAATATATGTGTAATGATTATATAACTTTCCACGTAAAAATGCACATATTGAACTGTGCCGCGAGTACTATAATGTGAAAAACTATCTTTAACATAAAAGGAATTTGGGAATGGGCCCGGATTTGGTGTTGGGCACCTATTTGCTACGAGTATTAAAATGAAGTTGTTTTAACGTTTTATATTATTATTCTATGTATTTTTAGTGAATTCTTTAACGCACAACAAATAGTTTTCATTGCACATGATTAGAATTAGAATTCTTCCGAGAATAGTTTAAGAAGACAGACATATACTTATAACACTGTGAGAAGATCTCAATCGTTTGTTTTTAATAATATAACGACTCAGATTTAAATTCAAAAATAGCCATCAACTCCAACCGTTCGTATATTTTTACAATACGACCACCAAATAATAGAAAAAACAATTTTAATTTCAATCATTAAATTAATATAATCAACATAATGCATTCTCACAAATATTACTTTCTCATAAATATTACTGTCTTTGATAAAATCGAAAACAGATATTTTACAAACCCTGTCTGTCTTCAACATCTTTGCTTGCCGGACATCCGGCGACCTCCGATTGCGTCTTTTAACAAACCTTTGGTGATAGGAGCTCGATTCGGTTGATATCGTTCGATGCTGATATAGGGAAGACTCTGAAAGGATCTTGTGTCTAGGAAAAATTATCTAGAGAATAACATTACTGATTTTGCGTTTCCGAGTTCATTATCTAAAGTCACAAAGTGTTAGCAGATATGATTAGAATTGATTCTGATTTTCTGAGTGAATAGATGACTTTGGGTAGTCAATGTGAGTTGTTCAGATGTTTAATTCTTAGTGCATGATAAATGGCGAAACTTGAGTGTTGGTGCAGGAATATATACAAGCCCGAAGAGAGATATCCGATTTGCTGAAAGGTGTAACCGAATATGCTGTACTGGCTCCGCAGATACATACATAATACCCGAATGTGTCATGTGTGTATGATGAAAGTATACTGGATATGACAATTGACAAAGCTCTAAGAGCGTAAGAGGTGCCGTGCTCTCGCTGCACCGTCTTTGTTTCTTTTTGAGTGTATGGTGTAGAGGTAGTTGTAGACGAGACTGAAATGATACTTTGGTTTCTCAGGCAAGCTGAAATGATGTTTGGAGCACTTGCAGCCCTAAAAAGTCCAAATGGAACAGATGCTCTTTTACTTGTATTAAGGTCTGCTACTTTTGTTACACATTGGTAACTTCATTAATTTCTTTATTCTGGTTAGACTTGTTCAAATTCGGGCTCGGACCGGATTCGAACCGGGTAATTTTAAAAAAATTAACCCATATACTCGGCCGGGCTAAACCTGCCCATTATATTAAATATACTTGAATCTTGCAGGTTTCCTTAAATATCCGGTTTGCAATTCGGCTGACAGCCCCATTTCCCTGAAATCTACATGTTCGATGATGCATCTTAGTTGTTCGGAAGTACAGGAGTTGGCTGGCTATATGTATGGATATAATGATAGAAGATTCAGCTCAACTCATGCATTTCCGTTTTCATGTTCCTTTACAGAGGCTTTGATTTATCAATGGTAAACTTAAACATGAATGTCACAGGTCTCTCAGTTAGTTCTTCAAATGAGAAGTTAACTCTTAGTTACATTGTTGATTAATGATTTAATATTTAGCTTCAAGACAGTTTTTGTGTAAAATCATATTTGGAAACTGTAACATTGTCAATTTATAACAAGCAATAACGCTTACAATTACAATCAGCTGATCAAAGCAAACTACTGAATGATCAATAGACAATCAATTTACATAAAAAGACATCAGCTCCTACCCAAATTGGACTAGAATAATTCTAAATCTCTAAGCAAATAATGGTGCCCTGCAGAGCGGACAGTTAGCCTTGTCATTTCTTTTCTCAATCCATTTCTCGATGCATTCCTCATGAAACAGATGCGCGCAAGAAGTTCTAATGGCGCGACAGCCTTCGTCGAAGTCATCCAAACATATCGAACATGCAGTTCCCACTCCATATGTTTCTTCATCAAATGTAACCATTTCCACAAGTTCTTTACTCAAACCATCAGAAGATTCAGAACTCGAACCCTCAGCATCAAAAATCAAAGTATCTTCTTCATCACTAGCAAATACAAAAGGCGGCATCATCACAACATCATCCCCTATAACGACATCATTTCGCACCAATTCCACACTAGCCACAACGCTGACCAAGTCAACACCCTCATTTCAGAATCAACACTCAATATGCAAGAAACCAAAGAATGTAAATCCGACATGCTGGATTGACGTGTAATGTCCGGAACACATGCTGGACAAATGAAAATGCCTCAGTGGATAGCAAAGACTACTTGCGGGAATGATGGTGGTGAAAAACTCGTAACGCGGAGGAGAGACTTGATGTGGGATCAAGTCAGAAGCGGCAGTTCGAAAATTACGGTGGGTGATGTTGAGATGCAGAGCATGGCTAGGAAGTTCAGGGTTTGGGATGAGGCGAGGCGTAGACATGATGTAACGGAAGTACGAGAATGTATCCATTGCGAGTTGATCGTGAAAATGAAAGCGAATGTGAACTGTGAAAATGCGAGAGATGGCGAGAGTTGTGGGTTAGGGTTTATTTATAAGAACCAGAACAGCTTAGGAGATTTCCTAATTTCAGTTGCTAGTAACTGAAATTAATGTGACCGTTTAAAATTAATTAGGAAACATTTGAAGTGGTTTGTTTTAGTTCTGTTTCTAAAAAATAATGTGACCGTTTGAATTTTAAATCTTGTTTTAACAAAACTGTTAATTCAGTTGACAACATTTAACATAGAATAAACCTTGTAAATAATATTCAACAGAAAATTGACAATAGGAATAAACAATTATATTGTTAATCTTGTAAAATATACAATTTTGGTACCCAGAAAAAATGAATTGCACAACTCTCAAATGCAATAATCCGGTTGAATAGGCGAGTTAGGAACCGGATTTGCTTTAAAGCCGAAATGACTAGTACCAGTTAAACCTGAAAAAGTGACTGATGATAATGGCGAGTCCAAGAGTAAGGGATATAAGAGAGGAAGCCCATGTTAGTTTTTCAGTTATTCTAGAAATCCTCTTTCAAAGCTTGGGTACATGATCCTAGAAAAGCAGTGTAACTGCCCATTGAGAACACTGTCCCAAGCAAAAACGTATCGAAAAAATGAGGCCCCTGCCAATCGAGAAGGTAAAGCTAATGCAGGAAGGACTATTAATAAAGCTTCGGGCTGAGGCCATGCACAAATCCTGTGGAAAAAGTTGCTAATCCTATCTTTTCTTCATATCGGGTGCATCTGAAAAGTCTACAGAGTTTGAGCTCAACAATCCTGCATTGGCGTTTTGAGTGCGAGCACAGGCACTTCATATGATTCCTTTATTCCCATTGCACCGATGACCATGAGAGTCAATCCCAGACTCTTGTCCCCCATGTCTTAAAAACCTCAATTTGCAGCCGATCTTTCAACAACAGAAAAAGTAAGCCAAATATCACTTGACCTGCATCATGTCCAGCACCCAGAGGACACCAACAGCTGCACTCGGCAAGGTGATCAGGTCCTGAGAGTGTGTGCAAACATCCAGCCAGGAAACCAGTCCAAGCACTTGATAAAAACTCCGCACTTCCAAGTCCTTGACCTATCACTGCAGCTGGCACTCCGGCTTTCGCATACGCTGGCCTTGCAAGAATGGGAACAAACACAGCAATGAGAAAAGCGGCCAGTAATGCCCCAATCGCTTCGCTCCAATCTGCCCAAATCACCAGACGTCAACCAAATTAAAATCCTTCTTTTTGAACAGACCAAATCCTAAACAAATAAAAAACATGAACACAACTCAACACAAAATCCAGCACTTCCAAATGTCATATAAACGTGAGAAAAACAACAACAGCAAAAAAGTGAGTACATTTATGGGCAGGTCTGCGTTGCTCTCAATTTGCAAATCAAGCTCCAACCTTTGACCTGACCCATATACGGAACTGTCAGAATCTCCGGGGAAGCAGTCAAACGTAAGAGGGCAGTAGAGGATTGGAAGCGCAAACGAGATTGACCCTTTTGGGGAATTGGGGTGAAATTGCAGAAAGTTTGAATCTTTTGGAAAGATTGGGGCGTGCGAAGAAGTTTGAATCTTTTGGAAAGATTGGGGCGTGCGAAGAAGTTTGAATCTTCGGGGAATTGGGGGTGTAATTATTTTCATTAGGTTATAAGAACGAATTACAGTTTTTTATAAAAATATTTTGATACACTTTAAATAAATTATTAATTATTAACAAATGTGTCCTCTCATATTAATTGATAATAGTAAATATCATATTAATAATGTAATTAATCACGTCCATTAAATTGTTTGATTGTCAATTCACAAGTTGGCAATAATTCCGAGTATTCGTTTTAAAAGTGATTTGTACTATAAACAAACCCAAGATATATAAGTAGTCGTTCGTTAATAAGTGTGAGGGCAAGTTCATATAAGCTAGATTAAACATATTATCTTAATTTAATACATACGACTTAATATCTGAATTTCGGGATAGGATCAGGAAAGACGATAAATATTTGTAAAACGGAAGGATATAATATCAATCGTTAATTTAATTAATCTGACGGTTGAGATTAAAGTTGATTTTTAATTAATTAGACAGTTGGATTTGTAAAAACACGGGCGATTGGAGTTTACGGTTATTTTTTGGTTTAAATCACATCCGTTGAATTATAAATAATATACAATCAAGATCTTGTCTCACCTTTTTACAAATATATATCCGTCATCTTTAAACTTTTCCCCTTGAATGTCATATTATACTTATTTATTTTAACTCCGATAAGCTCACCGAGAACTAGCCTTTAAAAAAATTGTCTAATGCACCGGGGCCTTGTGCTTATAAAGGCCTATAAAAGACTATTTTACCTGAGACCAAACCCCCACCTGTTTAAGGTATTTGATATTTTGATAAATCTTGTGAAATTATTAAAATACTCTTCAACTTTAATTTGCCTCAAATTAAAATAGAGGATATTTTTTGTCAAATATCTTCGATAATTTGAGATGTATAACAAAATTTATCTAATAATCATGAAGATCATATTATAAACCACAAAATGAAGGTCGTCCTATAAATAAAGGGAAAGTATCATGTGGAACCCCACCTTTTCATGGATTCATGGATCCCTTTTTGCATTCGTTGATTGCATTTACTGTTTGCATTTTGGACGCACCAGATTGTGCCAGCGCATTAATGAGCATGTGCAACTCACGTGTGCATTTGTCATGTGCAACTCACATGTGCATTTCAAAAATGCAAACACGTGGCACAATCTGGTGCATACAAAAAATGCAATCAACTGTGATGAAGGGAGATCCATGAATCCATGGAAAGAGGGGGTTCACATGATACTTCCCCTAAATAAATGCCAACAAAATTATTTTTGGATACGGTAAATTATTTAACAGTAAGTTTCACACGCAAGTTTCTTATTTTGAAAAGGTTGGAGACCATCCTAAAATTCAAGGTCAAGTCCGACAGATGCTCTGTTCCGTTTAAACTCCATCCAAAAACATAAGAAGAATATGGACAGAGCATTCCAATTCAACAAGTCTTTGAAACTCATCTTCCTTCGAAAAAACGAAGAAAAATGGGATTCGACGAGGAGGCATGGACGTCACCGGTTCTACAGCCTCTCGTAATCTCATCGAATCCCAATAACCCGCCTCTATCGTCTAACTTCAAGACATTTGCAAATGTATTCATCTCCATCGTAGGAGCCGGTGTTCTCGGTTTACCATACGCATTCAGACGAACCGGATGGGTCACAAGCCTCCTCATCCTTGTTCCTGTCGCGGCACTCACTTATCATTGCATGATTCTTTTGGTACGCACTAGAAGAAAACTCCAAGCTGAAGAAAATGCTGCGCATCCCAAAATTGCATCATTTGGCGATTTGGGATTCGCAGTATGCGGCCCTTTAGGCCGCGCAGCTGTGGATTTTATGATCGTGTTTTCACAAGCTGGATTCTGTGTGGGATATCTCATCTTCATTGCAAACTCACTAGCCAATCTCTACACCTTCCCAAAAAGTATATACATTTGGGGATGCTTTCCGTTCCAATTAGCGCTGAACTCGATCTCTACGCTCACGCATTTAGCACCGTTAAGCATATTTGCTGACGTAGTGGATTTAGCCGCAATGGGAATGGTAATGGCAGATGATGTATCCGTTTTCCTCGAAACCAAGCCACCGGTACAGCCTTTTGGTGATCTGTCTATGCTGTTCTATGGAATTGGTGTGGCAGTGTACGCTTTCGAAGGGATCGGAATGGTGCTTCCACTCGAATCAGAAATGGAAAAGAAACAAAGCTTCGGAAAAATCCTAGCCTTGTCGATGTCTTTCATAACATTAATGTACGCAAGCTTCGGATTGTTAGGCTACTTTGCATTTGGCGAAAACACCAAAGATATCATCACATCAAACTTAGGAAAAGGCCTAGTGAGCAGCTCGGTGCAATTAGGCCTTTGCATCAACTTGTTCTTTACATTTCCCTTGATGATGAATCCGGTTTACGAAGTCACGGAACGGAGGTTCAGCGGAGGGAAGTTCAGCTTGGGGATGAGGTGGGGTTTGGTTATGGGAGTGAGCTTGGTGGCTCTTCTGGTGCCGAATTTTGCGGACTTTTTGTCGCTGGTTGGGAGTAGTTTTGGGTGTGCTTTGGCGTTTGTGTTCCCAGCATTGTTTCATCTAATGGTGTTTAGAAAGGAGTTGGGTGTTATGGCGTTGGTTTGTGATGGGTTTGTAGTTTTGTTGGGTGTTTTCTTTGGGGCCTCTGGCACTTGGTTTTCCTTGCAGGAGATCTTCTCTAATAAAGTTTGAAATTTTATAATCAATTGTTATTCTTTTTTTCAGGATTGTTAATTTTATAACTTATCTTTATGATGGTTATACATTAGAAGGTTAGGTTTTAGGAGGACAATTAATTTATGTGAGACATAAAGACAACAGATCAACTGTTGATTACATTCATCAAACGGTTGAGATTGACAGTATTTTTTAATTACTTTAGATATAAATTTGCAAAAAACACGCGACGGTTGATGTCCGACGGTTAAGAATTTCAACTGTTGGATTAGTGTAAATCAACGGTTGATATGATTTCATTTTGTCTCACTAAACTTACTTGTCCTCCTAGAACCCTATCCTACTTCGGAATAAATATATACAGAGTAATGATTAAGTTTTAATTCATTCAACGGTTGATGCTAATAGCCGTCGTTCTCAACCGCCCGTTTATTTTGCTAATTCAAGCACCAATTTTAAATCATAATTAATTTAATTTGAATCGTTAGATTAATCAAATAAGCATCCTTAAATTAATTGTTTGTCTACTTTAATGTGTAATTGTGCATTCTTACTTTTGTACAAAAACAAATTTTTTATATGGATGATTTATGAACCGTTTGATCAAATTGATTAATTGATGATCGCATAATTTATAACACTTTTCATGAAATTTTTTATATGGATGATTTATTAATCTATACAACACTTCAGACTGAGTGTCTAGAAATTTCGTTCTCAGATCCGTGCACGTAATTTTTTAGCTTGCTTGCTGCTCACAGAAGAAACCCAATTGTGGACACGAAGAACTCTTGTCAACTGGTGCAAGTCCTGAAATATTAGCGGTCGATGATTAACCTTCCTTTAGATGTGGGAAAAATAGTGAAAAAAAATTTAGAAATTTTTTAAGAAAATGGACGTTAACTTTGGTTATAGTTCATGTCCTCATAAATACATAAACATCCCTCAATAATTACATAAAATATATTTCATTTGTTTATAACATACTTTCATAGGAAAAGATCACAATAAGAGTCAAATATTTGTAAAATCGAGGGATGTGATTTTAATCGTTGATTTATTCAACTGATGAGATTAAAATTGATAAACCCTATAAATTCAACCACCTCGTACAACAAATCAACTGTTTTAATCTCAAACACAATCGTCAAATTCAACCAAAACAAACTTAAATCTCAACTATTAAATTAATCTAATCAACGTTTTAAATCTGCCATTATGTCGGATAATAAATTAATATTTTAAATGATTATAACCCTACTTCTATAATTTATAATTATAAAAGGTGAAATAAAAGGGTAAAGTTCAAGAAAAACAAAGAGTTTAGGTGAGACAGAAGGACTTTATATCAACCGTTAGATTAGATTAATATGCGGTTGAGATTAAAGTTAATTTTATATAATGAGCGGTTGGATTTGCAAAAATCCTAGCGGTTCAGATTAAGGTTATTTTTTGAATCAAATCTCATCCGTTGGATTATTAGTATTCAACAGTTGAGATTATGTCTCACTGTCTCATTTATTTATTCGTCCTCATAAAACCTTACGCTATATAACATATCAGTAAAATACATAGATTCTTCTGTGCACCAAATCACTAATTTTTCAATAACATTCAAGTAAAATCATAAATATGACTAAGGATTTAGAGAAAAATATATATTTTGTGAGACGGAATGACATAATCTCATATGTTAATTTGATTAATTTGATAGTTAGGATTAAAATTGGTTTTAATTGATTGGGCGGTTGAATTTGCAAAAGCACAACCGGTTAAGAATTGAGAGTTATCTAAATCAACCATTAAATTAATTAAAATCAACGATTGAAATTATGTCCTTCCATTTTGCTAAAATATATACATCGTTACGTAACCTTTTCCTCGTAAAAATATATCTATCCTTACGTAGAAAAAAGTGATCAAACAACAATTGTTGCCTCTGCAAATCACTAAAGAACAAAGCCATAAATGTCACAATGAGCCGGCTAAGTCTTGGCAGTGATGTTATATTTGTTTTATTACCTTGTTGGGCAGAAACTAAGTTTTGTTTACTTTAAAGTCCTTTTAAGGGCCGGCAATTTGTCAAGTCTTTATAGTCATCTCTTCTATTCAGGTCTCTAGAAAACCAAGTTACTAAAACTGTAAACATGCATTGCCTTATTTTTCATCTGATCTTCAAAAAAGAGAATGTATCACCACAAAAAGTAGCTAGAGGAAATGGATATTACGTATCTGTCATTTAGTTAAGGAAATTTGTGGTTCAATACATACATAGTTGTGATCATTTGCCGTGTGTTTGATAGTTTTTGATGGAGAGGAGAGTAGCCATTGTCGGAGCGGGTCTCAGCGGGCTTATAGCCTGCAAATATATGCTTTCAAAGGGATATATACCTATAGTGTTTGAAACCAAGAGCCAGATAGGTGGAGTGTGGTCCAAGACTGCGAGGATTACAAAGCTTCAATCGGCAAAACAAGCGTATCAGTTCTCAGACTTCCCATGGCCTGAAACTATGGAAACTGACTACCCTGACAAAGATCAAGTCTTTTCTTATATTGAGTCGTATGCACGGCATTTTGGCCTGACGAAGCATATCAGATTTAATACTAAAGTTGTGAGTATTGCATATGATGGAGTCGATGAGGACGAGATCAAGGCCTCGAGCATGTGGGGCGGGAAGTGGAACGTCAGAGCTGAAAATACCTTCACATTTGCTTCAGAGATACCTTAAATCATATATGCAACTTTTTTCATGCTCATGAATGTGACCGGAACTATCCGGATTTTGTGATACCTTCACAATAACTTTTTTCGTGTACAGGTTCATCAAGTGGACTTTGTGATATTAGCCCTCGGAAGATTCAGCGAAGTTCCAAATATTCCAGAGTTCCCAGCAAACCAAGTGTTGAAGTTTTCCTCCTTCATCCCACATCGGAGCTTTGGAGTAGATGGGCTAGTGTGATGACTATAAAAGGAGGTCCAAGTTCACTTAGTCCCACACCTTTGAGTTCGATAAGAGCTAGAGAATTTGTAGCTATAAAACTAGCTTGAAATTCTCATTTGTAAGTATCCCAAATTTTGTACTCTTCTTACTTTTGGAGGTTATAGTGAAGAGTTTGCAGCGGCGTCTGAGGAGTAGGTAACATTTACCGAACCTCGTTAAATTTTCTGTGTTCTTTATTTCCTGCTTTAGTTTTTCCTTTTAGTAGTTGTATTTTTCAATAGCGTATTTGTCGGGTTAGTTTTGAGTCTTGTCCACAATATCAGTGGATATTGACTACTTTGAGTAGGGAAAACATGCCCGAGTTTTCCAACACCAAGGCCCTGAAGCATTTCAAGGAGAAGTGATACACTCCAAAGATTACATGGACAATGACAAGGCTGCTGATTTTGTCAAAGGAAAACGTGTAACAATTGTCGGTATCCTCAAGTCTGCTCTGGACATCGCCACCGAATGTTCGACAATAAATGGTAGCCCTTTTTAGAACACAAATGCTTGAATTGTTTGAAAATAATCTTAAATTGAATTGTGTGTAGGGAAGGAAAAACCTTGCACAATGTTGTACAGGACAGGACACTGGATCCTACCGGATTTCGAGCCATGGGGAGTTCCACTGCCATTCTTATACGTCAATCGATTCGCTGAATATTTAGTACATAAACCTGGCCAAGGATTCATACTCAAACTCCTCGCACGAGCTTTATCGCCAGTGGTATGAATATCTGCCAAAACTTACATACGTACTAGAGAATCATACATATTACCTGCACATATCTGTGTATGCTAACTTATTACTCAACGCAGCGATGGTCGATTTCTAAGTTCGTCGAAAGCTATGCAAAATGGAAGCTGCCACTAGCCAAATATGGTTTAGTACCAAAACGTAGCTTTTTAGAGGATATAAGCTCCTGCCAAATTGCTATGGTACCTGAAAACTTCCTCAGAAGTGTCAATAATGGTAGCATTGTTCTCAAGAAAATGGATACATTCGGATTCTGCGACAAGGGAGTCATTTTACACCAAGATGTGGAGGATACTATAAAATCAGACCTAGTAATTTTAGCTACTGGTTTCAATGGAGAGCGGAAGCTACGAGATATTTTTGCATCAAAATACTTCCAGGAACTTATAACCGGACGGACTTCAGCAATAGTTCCACTCCACGGGTACACACGCGATGACACTGATCCTGATATTAACTGATTATCTGAAACATATCTTGTTTTCCATGTACATTTATATAGCTAACGATGCATACTACTGCTGAAAAACAGACAATGCGTCCATCCGAGGATACCAAGTGGCAGTGATTGGTTTTTCAGAGAGCATATCAAACTTGCATACATCAGAGATGAGGTGCAGATGGGTAGCTGAATTACTTGATGGAACTTTCAAGCTACCGAGCATTGGGGAAATGGAGAAGTATATTAAAGAATGGGATGAGTATATGAAAATGTACTCAGGGCTGTATTACCGTAGATCATGCATAGCCGGGCTAACCATATGGTACAATGATCAGCTGTGCAAAGACATGGGATTGAATCATAAGAGAAAGAAAGGATATCTAGCTGAGCTTTTCGAGCCGTATGGTCCTCTAGATTATATTCCTAAGTGATGTACCATCAAATTTCATAAACTGAGAAAGATGTACTCGTACACATTTGAAATGGAAACATATTTTCAGAATTTAAATGTTCTGGATGATTGAATGATTTACCGTTTATATCACTCATAACAAGTTAGGTGGTACAAGAGCAACAAAAAACTCTATGGAGATGGAATTACACTAGTGTTGTACTGATGGAAGGAGTTTTTAATGAAGTAGATGGAGACAGAATGTTGAGAAAGCTGCAAGGATGAAGTAACTGATGAAGAGGTTGGAGCTGATCCTTGTAGCTGAGTTGGGAGCATTCCTCCCATTGGGAGATGCTGCAAAATGAGAGTAGCTATGAATTAGTATGTTGGAAAAGTGTCTGAAACAAAACTTTGAAGTATATTATCAAAAAGTCGGGTTTCATCAGCAAAAGAAATGAAAATGAGTGGAGATGAAGAGAGCTAACCAGTGCAGGTAGCTACTGGGACAAGGTCAGCGAAGATGGTCTGATTGTTGTAGCCAGCATATGCGCATGTCTGATTACAAGCATTGGCAGAAGAAAAAGATAACTCGCCTAGGGACAAACTTTTTGATGAAGTTTGGCAGTGTATACTTGGGCATGTTGCTGATCTGGATGCATTGACCTGCTCACATTGCAATCTGCTCGAAGCACAGAAACAAGGATGGCTCAATAACAAACTACCAGGAAAGTTCAAAAACCTGAACACTGAAATACACAACTCACGTGTAGTTGAAATTTGCAGCTTGGCACTTGCACATCACACAGTTGTTGGCCGTGTAGACATATGTGCCATTGGAGACTAGCAAATTTGAGTCCGAGGAGTCATTACGGATAGACGATGAACAAGCTGTGGAGAAAAACGAAGCTTTAAAAACTAAAGAAAGTGGGTACAAAATCTGGATGGGAATTTGATGAGTAAATTACTTTTAAGAGGGACATCAAGAACAGCATCTGCCAGAAGGTTGGCAGCATCGGAGATCCCATTAAGCCTCATTAGGGTGGACTCAGTAGTCCCATAATTATCAGCAATGATCTTTAAACTGGTCCCAGGTTCCACCATATGACCGTAATGGACGACTTTGGATCCATCTACTTCATCACAGCTGCAGGGTAGCGGAATGTACAGCTCCTGCCCCAGCAGGATCACGTTCACATCTGTTATGTTATTGGCTTCTGCAATCTGCTGGTATTTCACCAGCCTCCCAAACACGTCATCGGCTATATGGGACAGGTTGTCATCCGGCTTGACAGTATAGATGGGACGTCTACGAGAGCGGCCGATCCCTTTGGAACACGAGCAGGGGAAAGGGATGAGGAGGCGTTTACCTGAGGAGACAGTGGTGTTGGGGGATGTGGAGGGATCAAAATTGTTGGCTCCAAGGAGGGTGCGGTGGTTTCTGACGCCAAAGAGGGTCTGGATGGAGTAAAGAGTGGTCGTGTTGGGGATGATGTAGTCTATGAGGGATTGGCAGGTTGTGGTTGTAGTTGTGTTGCAGGTGAAGATTCCTGTCTGGGCGACAGCCAAGTCGGCAGCCAGGACAAGGAGGAGGATAGCGGACACAGACATGGACATGGAAGAATTTGTTGTGCTCATATCTGTAAGACAGATAGATAGACAAGTCTGAACAGTGAGAGGATTCAGCAGGATTATGTGGGATTCAGCTAAATGAAAACAATAGTCTATAGAAACAGAATGGGATTATATTAGTATGACAGATTGCGATTACAGTAACCAGTCACCTTAACCAAAGTATAAATAATAATAATAGAAGAGAGAATAACAATAATCAAAGACTATGGAAGACGACATATGTGAAAGACTTGACTTTGGAGAAAGTATGAAAGTATGCGTACTACTTTTCTTATTCTTCAACACGGCGGAGGATTGACTCAGCAAAGCGCTGTTGCCTGTGAGTGTGGAAACAATCAATGAGCATGAGATAAGATTTTGCACTGATGAGTATGGGTTGAAAAATAACTAACTTGGATTATTAAAACTTGGCGTGCTAATAGTGTATTGTTAATAGTACAGATATGATGAAAGTGTAAATTAAGCTTACTTGAGCTCTCGGTTTTTGGGGCTGGGACGAGAGTACTTGAGATATCCGTCCCAAGGAACCATTTTGAGACCTGCTCGAGCAGATATGATCTCTCTTACCCTGCAGTTATTATAAACAGGTGAACCTCACCTACTTACAGATGTTAATAATCAACCATGTGCCGATCAAATGGGAACTAATGATGACAAGGCATTTTGTATTACCTCTCTGCAAATTCAATGGGTGTTTCTCCTGGCTTAAGAGTTTGGGGTTCCAAATACCAGACGTCACACACAACAGCCCAGGATGTCATCAACTGTAGTAAATGTGTCGTAAATGACTGCCTGCAGAGTTCAAGTGGAAGCCGTGAAGTATACCAAATATGAATTAGATACTAAGGTGTGTTCAGGAAAGGGCTTACTTTCTGCTGTTCCAGAATGCGTCGACAAATATTTTGTTGTACTTAATAGCAACTGGACACACTGTGCAGCCAAGCTCAAATGCTCCCTGAATCAGCCAATGCTTAGACATGACATTCACTTAACATAAAAATGTACAAGGCTGTTGGCAAAATTAAGATTGGGAGTTCATGTTGCCATCTGACAATATATTATATGAGCCAGCATAGGGTGTACATTTTCAATTAGTAAAGGAAGGCCAGTAATTATTTTGGATTCCAATAACTGAATGCTACCTTCTTGAACATAACTGTGTAGTTGTTATTCACACATGTTCCTTCGGGAAATACAAGAAGAGGATTGTTATCTGCACCTTGAACATGGTCCCTTAACCTAAAACCATAATTAAATCATTATAATTTAAAACTTTTGAACGGTAAAAGAAGTGCACCTTCTAGCAACATTACTCATCAAGCTTACTTCTTAGCCACAATTTCACGGTCCTTGGCTTCAGTTCGGTTGAACCAAATGCAACCAAGACTCTCGAGTATAGTGCTTTGCAGAAGTCCTAAACCAATAAGCGATGAAAACTATGATGACTCACGATATACACATAAGCTACTGAGAGTATAGACTGAAAAGAAAATGTGTTTGTTCAAATAACCTTAATCTAAACTCTGACAAAGGCTCGACAGACAACATTTGCAAAAAATAACAGAACAAACATGCAACCAACGTCGTGTGACATATACTTACCAACCCAACCAGGGTGCTTCTGCATTATAACTGCAAAGGCTGTCATTTGTTCTAAAATAATGAAATCAATCATGGAAGTATGATTGGCAACAAAAACCTGTCAGAAATTATTAAAATTAGATCACAAAATCCTTTAGTCAACTGATACGCAATCTGCAAAGAAAAACACAAAGGGCTGTCACAAAATTCAAGTCATGCAATCATGTAAACCTGCTTTGGCCGTATGCTTGGCCGCGGACCATGGTACTTGACAACTCCAGTCCACGAAGCAACAAAAAAACTGCATATTAACTCCACTAGAGCTCTCTGCACCATTTTTAGTAAAACAACTGATGTCTCAGAAAGGATAACTCCATGCGAGGAAAAGTAGAATCAAACCCCGTATACGACGAAAAAATGATACATTATAATCTATCCATAAAATGAAAAAGTCAAATTCATAAAATACATAAACTATAACACAAATGCTAATAGTCAACAATTTAATCTGTTAAGTCTAGGACGCACTTCTATCTTCTGCCTCAACTTATCATTCCCTTTCAACAGAAAGTGCGCTGGCAGGAAGGATGAAAGGAATATGATCCACCCTATTGTCAACACAACAACCCTGCAAATGCAATATAGTACAACCCGTCACTGAAATCTACAGAGGACGCAACCGAAAACACGATGCAAAAAAAGTACAGACCTAACTGGAAAAAGAATCAAGTATCTTATCAATACTCCACCACACCACAAAGGAAACAAATATATGTTCCAGTTCCACGGCTCAGGAGAATTCGATTTGAAACAACGAGTGAACGAATCCTGCTCCACATAACACACAGATATCATTCACACCAATGTAAAATTCCAACATCTCTACCGAACTTGCATTTTGTTGCGTGTAAAAGTTAGTTTGCAATTAAAGTATAAGATACTAAAGGTTTACGTCAACAATGGCTCCACCAGCTTCCCTCAAAGTAGGCGAGATATCAAGCAAATCACGCCTGAAACAACAAAGAGAATTCATCAACATCAGTCAGATAAATTCATACTTCAAAACAGACAGAACGTTACAAATTCAAAAAACAGTATAGAGAAAGATAAAATTACAGACAAAGCTTGACATTGGGAGGCTCTTGAATGGAACCAGTGGGGAGATAATCCTCAAGGTTCGGACGATCCAAATCCAATTCCGACCCCGACGATCGCATCGTCTGCAACTTCTTACTCGTACTCATCTTTTCGTCTTCCCGCACTTCCTTCTCGTCCACACTTCGCTCGGGATACTGACCGGCTTATTCTTCTGGCACCTTCCTCGTCGATTTTTGATTGGGGTCGAATGAAACTACGTCGTTCCAATACGTGTACATCGAACGTCGACTTCTTCCCTTGTTCAATACTTTTCCTAAACTTCAAGGACCATTTTGTAATTCAGCATAAGTTTTACTTCAAATTTGTCTACTCGCATGAGTTGATATTTATTAGTAATCAACGGTAGAGATTATGTGTTATCAAAAGTTAGATATCATTCTTAAACTTTATTCCTACCGTACTAGTATCATGTTGCATTGCAAGAATTTGCTGGAGCTCATTCAGCCCCCCACTAATATCAGATAATGACACTGCTGAGCTGATACAATGTTTATAGCATTGCTTGCGGACAGTAGTGAACATGTTTTAACTTATGGCCACACAACAATGTTGAATTTAAGGTGCTTATTTGAGGAGCAGGAGTTCCACTTTGCATAGTGCTGAACACGAAATCATCCTTTAAATTCGAAACCTACACACCATAAAGCAGTTGTTGCACCCCACTGGTACAACACAAGTCAGACAGCACATGATCATGGAGATATCTCATGTTCAATTTTAAGCATCACATAAAGCTTAAAACAATTTAGCGCAACAACTAATTTGTACCATACGCCAAAAGACGCGCTCCTTCGCTGGTTAAAATAATGCCACTTAGTGAAGGAATAAAATCCACTTATTATTTTTAAAAGATACAAATATTTACCTTTAAAAATCTTGCATGATATGTGTATGTAGAGCATGTAGGATTGGATCCTGTACAGCGTACAACCAATTCCAGCCTATATTTAAAATTTGAATTTCAAATTACAATCTTAAAACGACGTAGTTTTGTTTCAATATAACTCAAAACGATATTATTTTACTAAAGCCCAAATTCTAAATTTCTCAACCCTTTATAAAACTACGTAATTTTGACATTTATTAGTTCAAAACGACGTCACTTCGTTTATCTCTGTAAAATGTTGTATGCTGCACATGATCTCATTCCGAGCATGTATCCCATAGATCCACTCAACTTGGTGGATTCATGGATCCCTTTAATCCACCACTCATTCATTGTAAAGGATTGGTGAAAGAGTGACACATGTAAAGGTGTGTGTACTTTTGGTTTGGTTGGTTTTGAAAGGATAGATTAGTATGTGATAGTGAGGGTATAAATGTTACTTGATTAATAATTAATTTTACACTATCTCCTCATTCTCACTCATACCTATTTTTCTCATCAATATCACACTCTCATCATCCACACTCTTACATTTCTCTCTCATCTTTTTTACTCCTACCAATTTCTCTCCCATCGATTCTAACTTCAAATAATAAACAGTTTGGATTTTCACTGTTGAGGTTGATTGTTGAGTTTTGTATTTTTTGTTTGCATTTGTTTTTGCATTTTATGTTTGCGTTTTACGTTTGAAGAGTTTCCATTTCGCCTTTAGATCGATATAATATTTTTCTAGTTTTCATACGTATTATGGACAATCACAAAGGTTGACTGAACTCTATGATGCGCTCAGCGACACCGATTATCCTGTTGGGATTAAATGTTCCACACAATATGTATATTTTGTTTGCATTTTCCATGTGCATTTTCCGTTTGCATTATCCGTTTGCATTTTTTGTTTGCATTTTGGATTTATCCATATTTCGTATGGTATCTTACGAATCCAGAATACGGTTCAAATTCATTATCATCATCATCAAAATCCAGAAATTTGAAGAGATTGTTTATAAAATGCAGTGCTTGTGGGTGGGACAAAAATGGGTTAAAGAGTTGATGAAAAAAATGGGTTGGTTTGAGGGATCTTAGGGGAGTTGATGAAAAGAAAAAAAATCAAAAATATTAAACTAACACACTTACACATTTTGACATAACAAATATGGAAAAATGAAATAGTAATTCTCATCATATTAAATACAATCTAACACTTACCATCAAGTACACTTACACACTTACACAATTAATGCATTTAATGCTACAAAACTAAATGCTAACTAGGACAAATATACCCTTAGTTAGACAATTAACAATTAGTTAGTTCATCCATGTGTCACCTTCTCCTTCCATCATGCTTTAGGATCTAATGATTGGTAAGGAGGATTCATGAGTCCATGAGATAAAAGGGATTCATGTGATACAAATCCTGTGTATTTAATATGACTTATTTAGCGAGCACGCACAGAAGTCTCATCCGATGTGATGCAAATTGGAGAGTTAGACACTGACGAGATACTAATTCACCATTCTCAAATTGTAAGTCCTAGTTTATTCTAAATTTAATAAAAAGATTTACTGCTCGCATATTTTACACGCATTAGTCTTGTATACATTTGAAGAGTTGGGTTCATTTGAGACCCACTTAAAATTTTGAGAACTTGAGACTCCAAATCTCACCCTCCATTTTGATGAATATTGTGGCTATTATATCGCCACGTATGCATTTATGCATATGCACTTTATGAATATGTGCATTGTACACGTGTCATCATCTGATTGCATTTGCTTTTGCATGAATGCACTTTATGTACTTATATATGTGCACATGGCACAAATTGGTTGAACAATTTTTTAAGTGGGTAGTAAGAGAACCAGACTCTACATCTGAAACATAATAATATGGAGTCCGGTTTCTATGAGACCCATAGGAAATCGGACGGCTGAAATAATTTGTATTCACATTTAAGATTGTGACACGTGTCCCACTCAAAATGAAGATGAAAATAAGTAAACTGAGGTTAGCCTATATGCACAATTAACATTTTGTTTAGTGCATTTCATATTTAAAAGTGTCATATATGCAAAATACAAAATATAACTAAATGCAAAAGAATTAAATTTAAATAAGTCTGTATGCATTTTCA
>QZGG01001267.1:0-71884 GCA_006409495.1 Sedum album | reverse complement strand
TGTGGAGCTTTCAAAGACAGTGAAAAACATTACCACTCAACCTACAAGGAAATTCTTGCAGTAAAAAGAGGAATTGAGAAATTTGAATTTCATCTTGTGGGACATCATTTTCTCATAGAAATGGATATGTCTTCATTTCCAAAAATGATCCAGTTCAAGCAGAAGACCTTGCCACAATCTCAATTATTAAGATGGTCAAGTTGGTTTTCTCAGTGGAAGTTTGATGTCAAACATATCAAAGGAAAAGATAACTTCCTTCCAGATTTCTTGTCAAGGACACAAAAGCAAATCTCAACAATCATTCCGATGATTTATGCCCTTAGTCCAGAAATCTCTATGGAAGGATCTTTGGAGAATTTAATCATGACATTACCACAAGGATTACAAGAGAAAATACTGGAAAATGCTTTGATCAGCAGAGGAGTGGAAATGGTCCATGGATTTCAAAAGATTTACATCCATCGATATGGTCTTGACAATGGTCCGTTACAATATCTACCATATCATCCAGTATACCCATTCCTCACCATCATAGAAATGAATGGAAGCCACTACAGAAAGTTCCCGCCAGAAGCCTATATTCTACTGTGGTATTTAGCAGACCTATACACAGTGGGTTGTATTAGACAAGATTTATCTCCTCAGGCATTTGGCAAAATGCATCATGACAAGAAGAAAGCCACACTACATGCTTCTCTACAAATGGCTAACACTTTTTCATGATGTGACATGGTGGCAAGAAATATTCGCCAGCAACAAGGATTATATGTATTTGTCACGTTCAAGATCATCAAGGAGCAAAAGCATGACAATGATGGCATTCAACTCAGACAAGATATGAGGCACGCATATGGACAACAATACAACCAGACGGTATCTGGAAGCCAATCAATCAACGTGGCGCAACTTTCATGAACTAACAAGGATTTTAGCCAGAGAAAATCATATTGAAGAATCCAGCATTGACAGCAGATTATTATGCCCAGAAACATCCAACTGGCATAATACAGAAGTCTACCCAATAGACTATGTGGAAGAAATCAGACGCATCTTAGCTGGATTCCATGATCAGTACTCGTGGCCACATTCAGACAGAGATCATCCAAGATATCGAGTGGAAGGATTACCCTACTGGGTTAAAAGATATGTCCCTGGAGACAGCATCCACAGAATCCACTCATATGTGACAGAGATAGCATCAGGGAGTGAAGAAGACGACAACGCCCAAGATAAGGATGCTTATGACTCAGACTTTGGATAAGTACCAGTCACATCTCTCTTTTGGAGACAGGGGGAATAAAGTAAAAGTAAGTTCCACTATGAAGCTTGTGGAGTAAGTTTGTTAGTAGCTTCCAGAGGAAGCTAGTGTGTGTGTCTTAGTGTGTAAGCTTCAGGAGACTTCCTGAAGAAGTTTGTAAAATATCTTAAGGAATATTCTCTAGGATATTCCATAGAGTCTGTATTATAAATAGAGGACTTGGCATAGCCATATCCTCAAGTTAGAGCTAAGTAAGTCGGGTGAGTCCTGGTGTGAGAATCTCCCTTGAGTTTGTAATCTTCCCTTCTATCAATAAAGCTTCCCCCTTGTGCATAAACTCTGAGTACCCTAATACCTCCCTTGATCCTGAATACCTCCTTCGTGGTTGTACCCACTATGTGTCTGTAATTGGCTTTCATGACATTCATGGATGATTTAATGTCCTACAATCTTGCACCAAATCGAAAGAGATATTGACACCATTTCGGAACTTCTCTGAATTGTCTAGGCTCCTAGACTTTCTATTCCGGCTATTTTCAACTACTTAGCTCGTGGGTATATCAAAATATGACTGCATAATTACTCATCTGAATCTCATGTAACAAAATTCCTAAAAACGATATTAAATAAAGGTTACGATAAATTAATAATGTCTCTGATTCTATCAAAAAGAGGCATAGGGCATGAGTTTCAAGACAAATGTAGAGGACAAATGTGGCATGTTCCATGCATTAGATTAATTAAATATCTTAATCTCTTAAGTCTTATCCACTTTTGTATTTAATCTCTTTTTAGTTGGAAAATGTCATGAAATATATTATATGGAAAGCATCATCAACTACGAACCAACTACCAAAAATATGATGAGCTAAAAGTGTAAACACGCATGAAGCATAGTTTAACGTTGCAAGTTTCATGCCCAATTTTATTGTCCCCACTTAGTATTATTAAACCTAATCTGCAAAGTTCAAGGTTTTATTTCTTTTCGCCTTTTAGCTCGTCGCATGCTCCCATCGAGTCTTGATGTGGTTACGTATACGAAGATTGTGTTAGAGTGCGTCAACAAAAACTTAAAAAACTTAGTCATGGTAGAACACAACGATAGGAAATTCATATTGATTTTAGTATTCAGATTTACAGACGGATGAGTAGTATTCAGTTGAATAAAACTTTGTTTGAACGACTTATAATGACGTGTTTTGGCGGTCCTTATTTACACGAAAAAGCTGGAATTACTGACAAGTATTGGAGTTTACTTTGCAGTGACAGAGAATGAATGTGCATTTTGAGTTCTTTTAGTAGTGGAATTACAGACATGTATTGAAAGAGTCTGAGTTCTTGGCATGCTTATTTAACTTTATTTCATTATCATCAGTGAATCTTTTAGGTGTGATGACTCAATTGCTATAGTGGTCCGACGCCGGCCTCGATTCAGGAATCGGGACCAGTCCCTGCAATATGAGGACTCAGATCAAAATATTTGGCAAAACCAAGCAATTCAGTGACCCTTCATTTTCTTAATAATCCACAAACTTGGTGAGTCATTGCCATTGCTTTGAATGAAAGTGTGATCAATGATGCAGATTCTTCAAATGATCAATTTTCTCTTAAAATGTCTCCGAGAATAATTCAAGTAATTTGATGACAATTTATATAGGATAAAATTACGAAAAACCACCCTTATAATAGGGGGTTTTTCACGGAACCACCCTTATAATGTGATTTTACAGTAAACCACCTCTTTTTATCATTCCGTTATCATTTAACCACCTCGACACTATTCCGTCAAATATTCCGTTAAGTATTTTAAAATTTGAATATAATTGTATTATTTTTATTATAATACATCACCCGTATAATAAATAAATTCACTTGACCACCTCTATAATCATTTTCATTATCACTTCACCACCTATGTTAACGGAGAGGTGGTTAAATGATAACGGAATAGAGAAAGAGGTGGTTTACTGTAATATCACATTATAAGGGTGGTGTCGTGAAAAACCTCTATTATGATGGTGGTTTTTCGTAATTAATCATTCATATAAGTTTAAAATCACTCACAAACACTGATATGTAAGTCTTCATTGAACTATGGCAATGAAAAAAGGGAAAACTTTGTATCCTTCTGTTTCCATCAATTGTTGCTTCTTAATTCATGTGTTTATTAACCACATTTTATATGAACCCATTAATTTATTTTGAGGTATCAATGATATTACTTTTTTTACTGATTACAAGTAATGTTTACAAGTATCTCGTTGTTATAAATTTCGAAACCATCTAACGATGACCTACTGCAACAACGGTATCTTTCAAGCTTAAGTAGATATGTCAAATGGAGCGGGTACGGGGGGTATGACCCGGTTATAAAGGGTAACGTGCATAAACGGGTAACGGGTATTATTTACCCGTTTATGTAAACGGGTATAAACGGGCGGGTATATAGAATAACGGGTATAAATGGGTAACTGATATTAATTTACCCGTTTACCCATTAAATAACCGTTTATCCATTAATAACTCATTTACCCTTTAACTACCTATTTTTATTTTACCAATTATTCTATTATTTGTAAAGTACGAAAAATGAGTATCTAATTTTTTAGTAGATTAACGGTAGTTTATGAGTAGAACTTGATGAATTTTTCTAATAAAATATAACGGGCGGGTAATGGGCGACCCTATAATAAAAGGGTATAAACGGGTAACGGGTATGATTACCCTTTATCTCTAAACGGGCGGTATAGACAGATATTTTAACGGCGGGTAAAGGGCGGGTAACGGATAATGGGTAATTTTGACATATCTAAGCTCAAGTTATTCTAATCTATACATTTCTAATCTATGGTCTCTAATTAAACATCTTCATAAGCTCTCATTCACCAATCTTCATTCTCCAAGTAGCACTTTTATTAGCCAATCTTCATTATGCACTAAGTAACGATATCACTTGTAAAGTAAGTTAATGTGTATGATTTGTTCAATATGTACAACTAACATATCTCATTAATGTATTGACACAATCTGGTATATTGATGAAATATAACAAATGAATACAATGTGACATTCACGAGTCCACCAAAATAAATGAATCCACATGATACAATCTTTATATAAATGTTATAAAATTTGGTATGTTCATAATTAATTATTTGTATTCAGTTTAGTTGTTTATTTTGTTGTTATTGACAAAGTCAATTGATCGGAAAGATTTTTTGTGAATCATACTTCAAATCGCAGGAGAATTAAGATGCATTCACACAAAAGTTTTACAAAAAATGAATTCACTCGTGTATCTGTAGATGGGTGGTCTGAAAATATTGTGTTTTAGCTTCTTGCTGTATGTCAGTTTAGCTTTCAATTCTTTTATTGGTTTTATTTTTGTTACCATGTATTACATTATATAAGATCCTTAAGTATTTGTTTTTGCTTTGCTATCCTTTGTCTAGGTCTAATTCAAAACATGATGTGCTTAGGACGGTTGCACTTACATTTTGTCACATTACTAAAATAGCATTCTGTAAAAAAAACCTTTTTAGGTAAAGCATCTTCAGTTTGAATATATGGTTATAGTCTTGGTCAATAAGACAATAAGTGTACAAGAATTTGTTGCATTTTTAGCAGCTGTTTGGAATTAATGGAAATGACAATGAGAGCCATGAAATTGAGAATAAGGGTTTAGAGTGTCTAATTTGTCCAATATTTTTCATTTAGAAATTACAACGTTGTATATATTCCTTTAACTTTTATGGTTGTAAGAAACTAGAAGCAACTGAGGTTGTTTCAAAGGCATGGCTGCAATAAAACGACAGATTCTGATTCTTATTAAGAATGAGAATCTCATTACCTTAAATAAGTTACTTGTAAGCTCTGTTCTTGACATGGTCCCACAAATTTGCACATCCATTCTCATCATAAAAAACATAAACCTCAGCCAACCTCCCCCACATTTATTGCCTCATTTCTATTTAAGGAAATAAAATCATAATCAGTGCGCTAGTGAGACATTATGGCCCTGAGACAATCCTCAGAATAAAAAACTAATAATGGGCACATAAGAGACCTCATTCTCCTTTTTATTATTTCAAATTCACTCAATATAATAATACTTATGTGAGTTGTTTTATTTTAAAAGTACAAATTTTAAAATAAATATATTGTTTTTTTATTGAAAATAAATATATTGTTGACATCCAAGATTTTGCATGAGGACAATTTAATGATTCATAAAATCACCTTAAACTAAGATGGAGCAGGATTCAAAAAGTGGCCTTGGGACCCAGCTGGTTTGATCTCCTGCAAACAAATCTGAATATCAGAAGACTGAACCTGCAGTAAATAATAAAAAATATAAGTCCGTTAATAAGTTACAAACATTTCTCACTTTCATATCCGAGTGAACTGAAACAAGCTAAGGAAGCAGAGTGAGTTATTTGCCGGCGAACACACCCACCACTGATCAGCAAGGTCAGCTCCATTTTCCCTTCATAGCAGATAAAATGTTTTTTGGCAACACTCATTCTTAGAACAGTGTTTAACTTGTTTTTTTGATCGCTTATATGATTTTGTTTTCTTCTAACATATTTATTTAACTACAGGTTAATTTGTTTAGGGTGGTGCTAGCTAGGCTTAACTGCTTAAGTTAAGGTGAGAACTTAATCAGTTGTTGTGTTCAAAATTGTTGTTTGGCTACACATGTTTATATAAGTTGTAGATTTGTTTAGTTTAATTTGAAATGCTATTAAGTAAAAGTTAATGACTTTTTTCCACAACTGTGTCTCATTAGGTTATGAGCTTATACTTTGTATTTTGTACCAAATGATATCATAACTTCGCTAGATTTTCTAGTTTTTGATGTCTGAGTTATCTTTGTTTAAATATTATATTATATATATAGTTAACATCATTGTTTTCATTTCTAATATAATTTGTGTTGATTTGTTTGTTTTATTTTGTTAACTAACTTATGTTTTATTATGAAGTAACTTTAGATATGAGTTCGCTTCCGGTATTTGAGTATCAAAAGATAGTAGATATGACTCAAAATTTCCGCAATATTATCGGGAATGGTTCTTTTGCCGTCGTGTATGAAGGCAATCTCGAAGAGAAGAAAGTAGCTGTGAAAAAAATATTATTGTCAAATGATGAAAGGAAAAATTCATGGGAGGTAATTTCGAAATACTATTGCAAATGTTTTGTTTTTATATTTAATTATTATTGACATATTTCATATCTTATTTATAGAATGAAAAGACGATGCTAGCCCTTTTCTCTAGGCATGAAAATATTATAAAATGTCTTGGCATTGGAGAGAGTACGGAAAGAGAAGCATCGGGTTTTCTTATTCTAGAATATCTGTCTCACACTCTTAGAGAGTACGGACCCTTCAGGATTATTTTCGCGGACCCTTAACAATTAAATTTAATCGTAATCCTTAAGTGTCCGCGGACCATGATCCCACATCGTTCAATACTAAAAGGAATCAGTAGAGAAATGTATATAAAAATCCAAACCAATCGATCTAAGTTTCATGCTTCGGGTCAGGCTAAGTCGGGCCGGGCCGGGTTGGCCCTTATTTTAAAAATTCGGGTCGGGTCATTTTTTAGGGTCGCCCTACCCTATTGTATTCGAGTTAGGATCGTATAGGGCCGTAACTCGGGCTCGGGCCGATCTGATCGGTCGGGCAAACTCGGGCTTTCTCGGCCTTACGGCCATATGGAGAGGCCTAATGTCACCATGCACTTCATTTCAGAAATAATTTAGCAAAGTATCCGTGGTAAACTTTCATAACAATAACATTCAACAACTGTTAATACCCATCTTCAAAACTTTAAGTTTCTTCAACTGATTTATGACTTGATTTATTGTTGGACGCTTCGAATAATCTTCATGAATGCACTGCATTGCAAGCTTTGTAACTCGTAGTCCATCAGAAGGTTCAAAACCAGCTTCACAACAAAAATTGTTGTCTACCAAAGAGAAACAACTTAATTGTTGATTACTTTTTAACTTTGCTTTTTCGTACTCGTTCCGAATCCACTCATCAAATTCGACTTCAGTATCAGTGTAACATATCTTTGTTATCAAATTCAGCATTACCATTCCAAGGGAATATATATCAGACACATCTGTGTAATACTCTGCAAGACAACTCAATGTATAAGTTGTGAAAAAGTATTCTCTTGCACATAAGTTAAAACTTTTGAATTCGAAACAGACAAAACAACGAAGCGTCCACGAATTTTTAATATGCTTGAGAGCTTACCATGACAATTGGTGTATGGATCCGTGTAATAATCCCATGAGTGAACATGTAGAATACGGTAGTCTTTCTGGTCAGTCATAATTCCTCCCAAGAGCATGCCAAAATCAAATAATTTTGGCATGTAATGCTGCATTGAATGTAAAACTTTAGTCATGACTCACGAAATTGAAATACAATGAGAGAGCCAGGGCAGAATGTAACAATCACTCAAAATTTCACAATTAATTGACACACCTTGTTTACTAAAATAGCATGCGGGGAAATATTACGAAGGACGTATGGGAGGTAGGGTGGATTTCTCTGTTGTAAGTATTTAAGCAGTCGAGCAAGTTCTAAAATAAAGATGATTCTCTTTAGCCATGTAAAACTATCTGCAGGGGATTCACAAACACGAAAGACAAACGTTCGAAAAGATCGTCTAAGTTGAAATCACTCCAGATGACAGATGATCCATGTAACTCCGGATGAAAAACAAGCAAAGATTCATTTCGGGAATTGTGAAAATCAGATAATACCTTTTGATATAAGGTTATAAAGACTATCCAGCGATTCCAAGTTGTACACAGCACAGATCTTTTCATTTTCGTAGCAGTACCCAATCATCTTAACAATATGAGGGTGTGAAACAAACTTCGGATGCCGAAGTAGTACAAGTTCATCCTGTTGATCATAAACAATGTCAGACAAGCTACCAGATTTAATTAACAGATCAATATAAACAGCTCGCAAAACTATACCCTCAATCTGATTTCATTATCTCCTTTTTCAATATAATGTGTTTCAACATCCTCCCAGGTTTTCACAGTGACCTTTCGAGAGTCTATGCTACCATGATACAGTTTGCCAAAAGGGTAGATATTGATGAAGTTTGTTTCGCTGAATCCATTGGTATAACACTTGATATCTTCATAAGACAACCGGCTTGGAGCAACATATTTCCAATCTGTAAAGTTTCAGCTCACTGTTTTATACGGGCAGCAAATTTAAAATCTAAAGACTGAGAACAAAAACAATGCTTCTGAAATTAGTACAGCGCAAATAATATAAGTCGTTACGCATGGGGAGGTTAACATAATCACATTTCGATCCACAACAACTCTATTCTTAATATATACAAACAGACATACGAGGCAACCAGCATAATCTACTTTTGAATAGCATACAAAAAAGTCAGAGATATTCTCATTTTCACAATCAAATTACCGCACATATTGAAGGGCACTTGCTTGATTAACACAAAAAGGATAAAGGTTCAGGATGTGTTTGACTTCTTTAAATACTGTACAAACTTGCCTTTGCAAGCAGATCTCAATTTATCTTTCTTGCCCAGGTGCTTATACAAGGTCTTCGATGCTTTTTCTTTCAAATCTATAGCAACTTTTACGTTCTTGATCATCGACCTACGAAGTTCTGTTCCGATAACACAACAACATATACAAATTAACCAATAATAGTCAGTCTGATGGATATGACAACTTTAGATAAGACATCACACAAGTATTCATGCGTGAATAATTGTCAATCAGCAGGTGTGATAAAAAAATTAAGCACCATATATACCAGTGAGTCAAAATTATTATACCTGAGATAGAAAGTCTTTCCTCAGTTTTCATATTTCCAAGTGATAAGATCCCGGCATTTTTCTGAACAACAAGTAGTTCCCAAATTGCGTTGAAGATTTGTTTCATTGTCGGCCTCTTTTTAGGGTTATAGTCGACACATAGCATAGCTAACTTAGAGAGTGTAACTCCATCCCTCAAGCAAAAGAAAGGTTGAACTTCCAAAGTTTTATGAACCAGTGAAAACTTGGATTGAACCAATTTGGGTCCGGGACTTTTTTTTCTGGCACTCATTATGTGCCCATTCATACAGAAATGGTTCCTGACTTGTCTGCTTATTCATTTCCATTTGCACTCTTTTGGAAATCAAGCCTATAAGCACGACACCGAACGCAAAGACATCACACTTTCTCGACCATATACCTGCCCAGAAAACAATAAGGACGTGAATAATAGTATGGAGAGGCATACAATTGCTATCAGTTACCTTGATCCATTACAGAACTCATAAGTCATAACTATACACTCTTTACAATGAAGATCACGAGATAATTTATCATGTAAAAGGGTCTCTATAAATATTTTATCAAGTTCAAAATTTCAACGTTAAGCCCATAAACTAATTAGCATAATAAGATGGAGTAGCAATTATGTAGCTGGAAAAGACAATTGGTTTTGAATTAAATTAGAAGTCCAAAGTAATAGTGTATTAAACAAAACAAAACAAAATGCTAATCCAATGACACTTTAGGTTATGCAAAATAAAAGAACGAACAAATAATTAAACAACCTCCTATTCAATAAATTTAGATAAGCCGCGAAAAGTTTATAACAATCACAGATCAAGGCAACTAAAGTTGAAAGCCATCATAAATTAGACCTCGAGAAACATAGTCTGGATCAACGTATCCGTAACAGCCTTGTAGACGCTGGTTTAGAAGTTCAGTCTTATCAGCTAGAATTCCTCCAGATATCATGCTGAAGTCATATAGTTTGGCATTATAATCCTGCTCAACACAGTTACAAGATTAAAAGAAAAAGAACATGTAATAAGGCGCTTTCAAAAAAATACAGGAAAGTCAACCTGGTCAAGAATAATGTGAGCTGCGCTAATATTGCGAATAAGATACGGAAGCGGTCTGCAACCATGCATGCATTTGATAAATGATGCAATCCCAAGAGCAGCCTTGACTCGATGAAGCCATGAAAAGTTATCTACATGAAAAACAAAATAATATTAGTACCACAATCACGGTTGATACCAAGTTATAATGTTACCATGCGCTAGGATTCTTAGAATGAAAAAACAATGCTGGACATATACTGTGAATTAAGTGTGTATGCGGTAATTGCAAGTGGCTGGTATCATCAACTCAACGGGTCTTTCTTCCAGAGAGTGATATAGAGTCAAGATATCATTGAGTTTGAGTGTTCAAGTTCAAAGTGCCCGAAAAAATTGTGAACTGAGACAAATGGTGTTTAATTACAGAAAATTATTAGATAAAGATTAATATTGGCAAGGTTGAGTATAAAAATATGTTAATAACATGCAACCAAGGTTTAGGATAGGGCAGTAGTGCTATATTATTTGTAATCACTAATCATTGGCAAAATGAGTGATAAGCTAATAACAGTGGTCCATGTATTGGTAAGCAATATAAATGAGTCTGAAAGTAAACCTTTGTCCATGAGATTTTCTAGTGTATCAAGGGCGTCAATCTTATAGACCATGGTGGGAGTGAAATCCGACCAAGCGATTGCAGAGATTTCAATCATATTGGGGTGAAACTGTATACGGTCATCATAAGTCAAACAGCTTTCATCCTGTATTAAGCATCAAAAAGTAAGCAGTTATCTCCTATATAAACAGAGACGAAAACTCGATAAATTACATAAAAGACAAACATACTCTCATTCTAGCATCCTTATCCTCACGCCAGATCGGGTAACCATCGATCTCATCCCTATCCCAAACTTTGACCAATAGAGGCTCATTTATACTAGACTTTCCGCGATAAACCTTACCAAGCTGGAAATCACATAGATAGTTATCTCGGCTAAAGCCATCAGTAAGAAACTCCAATCCACCCTTAGGGTGACCTCCGAATCGAGGAGCCATTCTACATTCAACAGGTGTACATTCAGCATCATACAAAACATTATAATAAAACAAACAAAAGCAAGGAGATAATTAGGGCACAACAGGCAACAAATAGCCCTACGGTTACGGACTACGAAACTACCTGAAGCTATCAGAGCAGTTGTCGAATCTCCAGACGCTCAAAAAAAATAGATTTCCTTGAGTCGGAAGGAAATCGAAACCCTTGTTAGCATTCCTGCTTTCCTAATTTCCTCTGCTTTCTAATTAGAATTAGGATTGAAACGACTTAATTTTAATTTTGTAAAATGTGAAATTATTACCCTTTTTTAATAATACGACACAGTTGTTTATTCATAAATTGTTTATTCATAAATTAAAATGACGTAGTTTTAATAATATGACATAGTTGCAACCTCATGTTATTGTCATTCGATTTTGTTAGTTTCATAAATGTATGATATATTTTTGAGTAAAATAGATATGAAAGGTAGCTAGATGAAAATTAGATAGTAACCAATTATAGATGCAAAACTGAAAGATAAAGATGCAATATGAGATGGTACAACGAGATCTGAATGCGCGGCAGAGGAGTTCACGTCAATATCGGAAGATAAGCATGATGCAGATTCAAGAATATCTCAAAGTCATAAGGTATAGCTCAAATACTTTTCTTGTTAGGAAGAAGTAAAGAGTCACCAAACATTTACTCGAACGGAAACAAGTATCCCTCCAACTTATACGTATGAAGGTGATGATCCAAGTGATAAAGTACCCGACAATGAAGTGCCTCCAAATATAAGCACTGACGATCTTAGATTTTCTACACCTGAAAGCTACTCCGGGGGCTCATCTAGTCCGGTAAGACCACAAGAAGTAAAAGCAGCAAAGGACTCGAGGAAAAAGGAGAGCACATCGCAACTAAATCAACTCAGTGCCGCAATGAAGTTCTAGAAAGTATGGCAAATAATCAAAAAGAACATATGCTTTGGCAAAGAGAGCAAGCAAAGAGAGCTCAACAAATTCAACAAGATGCTATTACTATTAGAAAGTTAGAGGAAGATACAAAGATTATGCAAATGAATACCGAAATGATGATACCAACTTCAAAGAGATACTTTTCAAAGAGGAATGCTGCTATTGTTCGTCAGTTTGAAGATAAGGAAGCTGAAGAAAATCCTGAATCTTTCACAAATTGTTATCGTCCATTAAACTTTAACGATTAGATAACTAAGTAGTAACAATTGATTTAATTTATGTAATTTCAATTTAAAGTATTTTTATGATAATTAGATGATAATTAAAATAAATAGAAATTTATTTTATTTTATTTGATGAATAGTAATAGGAAGTCCTATATTTACCATCATTGTATAAATATTATAAATAGGATGTCCTATTACAATGAATAATAATAGAAAGTGCTACTTGAGGAAGTCCTCAAATTAGAGAACTTCCTCAACGGGTGTACATGCTCTTAGCTTCTCTTTCATCAGCTCATAGAATCTGCTTTGCTCCCCCTACAACATATGTCTAAGTGATTTCTGAATTAACCAACATATTCTTCAGTTTTTACTTCCCTTGTCGCAACTTCTCGGCATTATTTCAATCACGACATATGTAACTTTCTATTGTAATTAACTTAACGGCGTGCTTCATCATACTCTACAAGTTTTGCATGATCTCATCTTACAGTTATGAATACTCCTTTTAATCTTTTTCTCTGTTTGCTCCAACAACCTTGTTATCTTTCTGACATGTTGTAGCAATCTTTCTTTTTTGCTGCTTCAATCATATCTGCTTCAACTTCAATTTTTTCTTGGAGATGTTCTTTTTGGAATCTGTTCAAATGCAATTTGCACTTCTTCAATATTATCTCTCCTAACAACCAATTTTATACTCATCAACTTATGCATATGTAGCTTCATACTCGGTGATCTCAGCTTCAGTTGAATCATTTGCTTCAGCAACATTTGTCTATTAATCTGCTTCATCTGATTCTTCTCCAGAAGTATTGTCTTCTTCACTGTAACGACCCGACCGGAGCACTCGATTCGGACCGTTATAAACCTAGCTGTCCCAGCTCACACGCCACCAAAATCCCCTAGGTCACCACAACCATGGTATATTGGTGACATGTGTGCTGGTAGCATAGCTTATCTAGCCAGCACGCACACGTCTCCCACCCGATGTGGGATGGGGTGTTACATACACCCCCACTAACAGAACCCCAACGTCCTCTTTGGGCACAACCTAGCCAGACTCTCAGGACCCTCCCTTCCTTTCGATGACCTCTGTCATCTACTGTGGAGAGTTGACTCTGATACCATCTGTAACGACCCGACCGGAGCACCCAATCCGGACCGTTATAAACCTAGCTGTCCCAGCTCACACGCCACCAAAATCCCCTAGGTCACCACAACCTAGAACCTTTTCTCGAAAAACCATGGTATATTGGTGACATGTGTGCTGGTAGCATAGCTTATCTAGCCAGCACGCACACGTATCCCACCCGATGTGGGATGCGGTGTTACATTCACCATCTTTGCTTCGATGGTTCTTAGACAGTAACATCCTCATGATGTTTTTTCAGCCAACAACTTTCAGTTCGTGCCAAATATTGTTTGAAAACTCTCCATCTTAAATATCAAAAGTACTATCCGACCATCTGACACATAGAGTAATCTTTTGCCACCCTTTCTCTTTATTGTCATATTTTTCATCTAATAATTGCCCTCCTTTTATCATTCACCAACTTCTGTTACAGTAATCATGTTTACTGGTGCCTTAACTTCATATGTCAATTGTTCAGCTGTAGCACCTCTAAATGCATGATCTTCTTCTGGCTCAGCTAGTCTTATCTGATGAAACATCTTTACTTTCTGGAGCTTCAGCATCACATCTTACTTTTCATTAACTTTTGTCTCGGTGGCCTTTTCTAATGCTTCAGCTGCCTGATTAGTTATTCCAAAAATATTTCGAGTTGTCTCAGCATTATCAATTTCACCTATTGACTGACTTTCACTATCAGATTCATTAAACGGCTTGATTTTGTTTGGATAGCTTCTACGACAACATTTTTCTTTGCTTAAGCAACTACTTCATAAGTTTCTTCGTCTTGACATCTACGTCAATAGGTTTACAAATACTATCATTAGCCTCGCCTGCTTCACCCACTACTTTACATGCTTCTCCATCTACTTCAGCAAATCTTTCTTCAGCCACTTTTTCATCATCTATCTCATTCTTAAACGACTTTTCTGACTCATGTATATATCATTAGTGTAACCACATTAGGAACACAAGTTTTTACACTCACATCTGACTAATTCTCAAACCTCAAACCTTAGCAATCTCCTCGATTACACTCGACGCTTCAAAAATCACCATCATGTTTTAACAATATCCACATCTTGTTTTACCCTTTCACTTTTTCTTAACCTGACTTAACTTGTATTGATGGGTGTTTTAGATTTTATTAAGCATCCATCGCTGATCTGTTGCAACGAGCACATATGCCCTGTTATAGTCTAAATGCTTTAATTTGTGCATAGCCCACTAATTTAGTGAATATATCTAACAGTTACTTCTTTGCTATATTCAACATGGTCAACTTCTGCTGCAGCAGATCTCGAATGAACCGATTCTTAAAAGTTTAATTGCTCTCACATTGCTGCAGTATACTAAATTCTCCCCTGTGGCAGATCATGCTCTTCTAGTAGCTTTTTTCTTTACAACCTCTTCTTATTATTTCTTATAAATATCTATCACATATGCTATTGCAATAGGTTTGTCTCATCTGCTGCTTCAGCAGTTACTCAGTCAAGATGATTACCTTCATTAAATTCCGCAGCCTCTTGCTCTGCCTAGACACGGTATGAGTGAAGTTGAACAAAGATTAATCGAACATGAGAAGTTAGACTTAAATTCATGTTATTGTGATCAATTTAAGTAGTCTAGTCGTTCTGGTATATTTAAACGAAAAGTTGTACTATCTTTTGTTAAATTCGAGTTGATGTGGTGTAGATATGTCAAATGGGGCGGGTACGGACGGGTATGATTCGGTTATAAAGGGTAATGTGCATAAACGGGTAATGGGTATTATTTACCCGTTTATGTAAACGGACGGGTATATAGGATAACGGGTAACGGGTATTAATTTACCCGTTTACCCATTAAATACCCGTTTATCCATTAATAACTCATTTACCCTTTAACTACCTATTTTTATTTTACCAATTATTCTATTATTTGTAAAATACGAAAAAATGAGTATCTATTTTTTTAGTAGATTGACGGTAGTTTATGAGTAGAACTTGATGAATTTTTCTAATGAAATATAACGGGCGGGTAATGGGCGATCCTATAATAAAATGGTATAAACGGGTAACGAGTATGATTACCCTTTATCTCTAAACGGGCGGGTATAGACAAGTATTTTAACGGGCGGATAAAGGACGGGTAACGGATAATAGGTAATTTTGACATATCTAATGTGGTGAATCAAAATATTGAATGTGAACTGCCAAACCCTCATGAAGCTAGTAGTGATTATGCTCCTTCCTTGATGCAAACAATGTTTGTTTCTTGTAGTTTACTTAACTATACAAATCCAGAAACAATACTGTTAACAAAATACTATGTCCGCAAGAATCTAGCAAGCAATGTGCACATCGGCGGTAAATTTTTATAACAACGTTATTTATTGATACCCATCTTCATAACTTTAAGTTTCTTCAACCGCTTGATTATTTGATTGACTGTCGGACGCTTTGAATAATCTTCATGGATGCACTGCATTGCAAGCTTTGTAACTTGCAGTCCATCACATGGATGAAAACCAGATTCATGGCAAAAATTGTTGTCTACCACAGAGAAAGACTTTAAATGTTGATTACTTTTTATCTTTGCTCTTTCATACTCGTTCCGAATCCAATCATCAAATTCGACATCAGTACCAGTGTAACATATCTTTGTTATCAGATTCAACATGACCATTCCAAGCGAATATATATCAGACACATCTGTGTAATACTCTGCAAAACAAATCAATGTATAATTTACGAAAAAGTGTTCTCTAGCACTAAAGTTATCACTTTTAATTTTGAAATTACCGTGACAATTGGTGTATGGATCCCCGTAATAACCCCATGTATAAATATGTCGAATACGGTAGTCTTTCTGGTCAGTCATAATTCCTCCCAAGAGCAGGCCAAAATCAAATAATTTTGGCATGTAATGCTGCATTGAATGTACCGCTTTAGTCACATCTCCAAAATTGAAATACATGAGAAGATCCGCAGAAAAATGTAACAATTACTCAAATATCGCAATTAACCAACTCACCATGTCTACTAAAATAGCATGCGAGACAATATTGCGAAGAAAGTACGGCATGTGGGGTGGATTTCTCCGCAGTAAATATTTTAGCAGTCCAGCAAGTTCTAAAATAAAGATGATTCTCTTGTGCCAAGTGAAACTATCTGCAGAGATTTACAAACATGAAAGATTGTCTAAGTTGACATCACTCCAAATTACAAATGATCATGTAACACCAGATGATAAACACTTGCTAAACCTTTTGGTATGAGGTTGTAAAGACTATCCAGTGATTCCAAGTTGTACACAGCACTGAGCTTTTCATTTTCGTAGCAGTACCCAATCATCTTAACAATATGAGGGTGTGAAACAAACTTTGGATGCTGAAGTAGTACGAGTTCCTCCTGTTGATCATAAACAATGTCAGACAATCTACCTGAATATTACTAAATCATTATAAACATATCACAAAACCATACCCTCAATCTGATTTCATTATCTCCTTCTTCAATATAATATGTTTCTACATCTTCCCATGTTTTCACTGTGACCTTGCGAGAGTCTATGCTACCATGATACAGTTTGCCAAAAGGGTAGATATTGATGAAGTTTGTTTCGCAGAATCCATTGGTATAACACTTGATATCTTCATAAGACAGCCGACTTGGAGCAACATATTTCCAATCTGTAGAGTTTCAATTCAGTATTTTATATGGGCAGTAAATCCAACATTTAAAGATTAGGTACAAGGACAATGCAAATCTTTCTGAAATTAGCACAGAGCAAATATATTAAGTCCTTCAACATGGGGAGGTTAACATAATCACATTTTGATCCAGAACAAGTCCATTCTAATTATACACACAAACAAACATATAAGCCGATAAGGCAAACAGCATAATCTACTTTTGAATAGCATACCAAATAATCAGAAAATATTCTCATTTTCATAATCAAAGTACCACACATCTTAAAGGGGACTTACTCAATTTAGAACAAAAAAAGGTTAAGGGTTCATGATGTGTTTAAATTCTATAAATACAGTACAAACTTGCCTTTGCTAGCAGATATCAATTTGTCTTTCTTGGCCAAGTACTTATACAAGGTCTTCGATGCTTTTTCTTTCAAATCTATAGCGACTTTTAAGTTCTTGATCATCGATCTACGAAGTTCTGTTTCAATAACAAAACAGGATATACAAATAAACAATAATAGTCAGCCTGATGGATAAGAAAACTTTAGATAAGACACACAACAACAAAAACTTTTTGATTGATATCACTAGTATTCATGCTTTAATAATTATCAGTCAGCAGGTGTGATATAAAATGTAAAGCACCAAATATATCAGTGGGTCAAAATTATTATACCTGAGATTGAAAGTCTTTCCACAGTTTTCATATTTCTAAGTGATAAGATCCCTGCATTTTTCTGAACAACAAGTAGTTCCCATATAGCATGGAAGATTTGTTTCATCGTCGGCCTCTTTTTAGGGTTATAGTCGACACATAGCATAGCAACTTAGAGAGTGCAACTCCATCCCTCGACAAGAAAGGTTGAACTTCCAAAGTTTTATGAACCAGTGAAAACTTGGATTGAACCAATTTGGTCCATGACTTTTTTCTGGCACTCGTTATGTGCCCATTCATACAGAAATGGTTCTGACTTGTCTGTTATTTGTTTCCGTTTGCACTCTTTTGGAAATCAAGCCTATAAGCACGACACCGAACGCAAAGACATCACACTTTTCGACCATATACCTGCCCAGAAAATACGAAGGACGTGAATAATAGTATGGAAGAGGCATACATTGCTATCGATTACCTAATCCATTATAGAACTCATAAGTCATCTATACACTCTTTACAATGAAGATCACGAGATAATTTATATGTAAAAGGGTCTCTACAAATATTTATTAAGTTCAAATTTCACGTTAAGCCCATAAACTAATTAGCATAATAAGATGGAGTAGCAATTATGTAGCTGGCAAAAGATGATTGGTTATGAATTAATTGGAAGTCCAAATTAATAGTGCATTAAACAAAAAAACAAAGCACTAATCCAATGATACTTTCAGGTTAATGCAAAATAAAAGAGAACAAGTCAAACAGAACAAAAATTAAATGACCTCCTATTCAATAAATTTAGATAAGCCGCGAAAAGTTTATACAATACAGATCAAGGCAACTAAAGTTGAAAAGCCATCACAAATTATACCTCGAGAAACGTAGTCTGGATCAACGTATCCGTAACAGCCTTGTAGATGCTGGTTTAGAAGTTCAGTCTTATCAGCTAGAATTCCCCCAGATATCATGCTGAAGTCATATAGTTTGGCATTATAATCCTGCTCAAGACAGTTACAAGATTATAAGAAAAAGAACATGTAATAAGGAGCTTTCAAAAAAATACAATGACAGGAAAGTCAACCTGGTCAAGAATAATGTGAGCTGCGCTAATATTGCGAATAAGATACGCAAGCGGTCTGCAACCATGCATGCATTTGATAAATGATGCAATCCCAAGAGCAGCCTTGACTCGATGAAGCCATGAAAAGTTATCTACATGAAAAACAAAATAATATTAGTACCACAATCAAGGTTGATACCAAGTTATACTGTTACCATGCGCTAGGATCTTAGAATGAAAAACAATGTTGGTCATATACTGTGAATTAAGTGTGTATGCGGTAATTGCAAGTGACTGGTATCATCAACTCAATGGTCTTTCTTCCAGAGAGTGATATAGAGTCAAGATATCATTAAGTATGAGTGTTCAAGTTCAAAGTGCCCGAAACAAAGAAGAAATTCGTGAACTGAGACATGATGTTTAATTACAGAGAAGTATTAGATAAAGATTAATATTGGCAAGGTTGAGCATAAAAATATGTTAATAACATGCAACCAAGGTTTAGGATAGGGTAGTAGTGCTATATTATTTGTAATCACTAATCATTGGCAAAACGAGTGACAAGCTAATAACAGTGGTCCAATGTATTGGTAAGCAATATAAACTGAGTCTGGAAAGTAAACCTTTGTCCATGAGATTTTCTAGTGTATCAAGGGTGTCAATCTTATAGACCATGGTGGGAGTGAAATCCGACCAAGCGATTGCAGAGATTTCAATCATATTGGGGTGAAACTGTATACGGTCATCATAAGTCAAACAGCTTTCATCCTGTATTAAGCATCAAAAAGTAAGCAGTTATCTCCTATATAAACAGAGACGAAAACTCGATAAATTACATAAAAGACAAGCATACTCTCATTCTAGCATCCTTATCCTCACGCCAGATTGGGTAACCATCGACCTCATCCCTATCCCAAACTTTGACCAATAGAGGCTCATTTATACTAGACTTTCCGCGATAAACCTTACCAAGCTGGAAATCACATAGATAGTTATCTCGGCTAAAGCCATCAGTAAGAATCTTCAATCCTTCCCCAGGGTAACCTCCGAATCTAGGAGGAGTCATTCTACATTCAACAGGTGTGCATTCAGCATCATTCAAACAACATTACAAAACAAACAAAAGCAAGAAGAAGACTAGGGCACAAAAGGCAACAAATAGCGCTACGGGTACGAACTACGAAACTACCTGATGCTATCAGAGCATGTGACAATCGATTTCCGTGAGTCGGAAGGAAATCGAAACCCTCTCTTTCCTGCTTTCCAAATTTCTTCTGCTTTCTAATTTTTTTTTTTTTTTTTTTTTTTAAAAAGTGATTATCGGAATTCACTCCTACCCCATGACTCGAACCCGAGACCTATTGGTTCAGGTAGTAGGTGCCTAACCACTAGGCCAACCCCACTTCGTCTTCTGCTTTCTAATTTCATAAATTTTCTATTCCTCTTATATAATAATTTAAAAATTGGATTATGAACAGAGTTGAGAATGAGACTTGTGAGTCAAGTCATAATTAAAATGTTGGGGTAAAAATGTTGGGATGAGTTGTGTGTATGAAGAAGATTAGAAGTAAGAAGGTGGGGTATTGAATTCTCAGATTTTACGAGATAACATTCCCAAAACAAAACTATTGACAGACAGTATTTGAATGTTCTGAAAACGAACATTCGTAAGGACTTGGGATTACTTATTTCAAAGCGTGACAAGCTACAGTTTAATAATTTGTGTCACCGAATGTTAATAAGATTCTAAACAGTAAATGTAGCTTCTAATTTTTACATGGTTAAATTTGATACAAAAAATTCAGGTGCTGCGGCTGATCCTCCTTCCTCTTGACTTCACGAATTTTCAAACGCATTATCACTGTTACGTATTGATAGTTTAACCTCTGTGAGTTCAACATGACAAAAAACCAGCTAGGGCAACAGATTTCTAGTTCAAATTCGGCCATGTTTCAGTAACTGTCTTTCAGAGCGGGACTGAAAAAATGTGTTTATCTGAGCAAATTTGCCAGCACTGCTTTAACCCTATTTGCATTCGTAGCATCTGGGCAATAGTATCCCATCCATAAATTTGAAGCAGCCTTTATCCGGTGGTTACTGTTACTTGACCTAGATAAAAGAGGAGAAATACATAGCATTTCTTTATAATAAGTTCATGCAATTGATAAGCCATGTAACTTTAGACCATGGTCTTTTCTCTAAAGGAAAAAGTTTAGCCAGAGAATAGCATTATGCTTTGAAACTAATTACCTTTTTGGGGAACTACAGATCCGTTTGGTTCTTTCTGGTCCACTACAATAGCCTCACGAAGGGCAGACAACTTGGCAGCTCTGATGTCTAGTATACTGGGAGGCATGGGATTGATGGAACCATGTAACTCAACCAATTGGAAGAATTCTTGTTTCGTAAGACTTTTCTTCTCAACAAGCTGGTCAACTACAGCGTCCATGAGAGTGCGATTTCGTTGTAAAATCTGTATTGCATTGCGAAGTATAATGCTTAAAAACAAAGAGATAAAATGCAAACAGATTAATATTAGTGCATACATATAATTACCTCTTTTGAACGGTCATAGCACTCATGCAATACCCTTAATGCTTCTAAATCAATATCCTGCAACCGTAACTCAATGTTATTGGAGTCTAAAAACAATTAGTATATATTCTTCTAAGCTGCTGTTACAACCAAGAGACAATTTTTTGTCAAGCTGCGTGGCACACAAGTAAAATAAGAATTGCAGAGTGCTTGTTCAGGTTAACGTTTCAGTTCTGATTCCAGGTTGAAACTATGCACTGGAGGTAAAAGGAGCGTACATTGATTTTATCAGCAACCCAGAAATTTGAAAGCCCATAATGTTTACTTGATAGCCCCCCAAGAACAAAGGTCCGTGCTGCAGATCGAGCATTGTCTGCAGTTTCTGCCCATATAGTGCTCAACTAGGAAAAAGAAACAATCACATTTATGAGAGGACATACATTAATCTTGTTTCACTGTCAACAATGAATATTAGACTAGTTTTGTAGAAAAGACAGCATAGCCATGATAACTTAATGCAAATTACTAGTATGGATAGTATTTATTCTAAATCTATTCCAATGTCTATTGAGCGCTACTCAGGTTAACAAATGAATGTTCTTCAGAGCTGTTTGTAGAGTTTGCAGAATGCATGTAAGTAAAATAAATATGCATACCTTATCTTCACCGTACCAAATCTCATCAGCAGCACGAGGCGCTAATTGGACTGTAATGTGATCCAACAAAGACTGATGACTGGTGGAAAGTAGACATACTCAGCAATCAGATAAGTGAACAATTATCTCTGAATTATTTAGATGAACATAAAAAGCCTGCTGTAGTAAAATAAAATATTAAAACAGGCGGTTCAGAATGTAGACTGAACAACATCCATACCTAAGCATCCCTTCCTTAAACTTTATGTGGTCCATTTTAAATCGAACATATCCCAGTTCCCTACCAGCCCTAGGAGAAATTGTTACCTGCCCAGTATCGTAGTGTTGAACATGGGGATTAATACCCTTCTAGGAAAATTGTGAATAGAATATGAGTAACCAAGTGGGGTCAAGATCTTACAAATTCAATATTTTTCATGTCTGGGAAATTCACAGCGACCACAGCCATTGCTGCTTCATTAATAGCCACTTGTCTCCATGTTTCAGGGCTCCTATCTTTTCTATCTAACATGCCCCTCTCCTCCATCTGAGCAGCTTGTAACAAGTCATCTGTTGTAATCTGAACAACAATGGGGTTACATATAGTTCAGAGACAGAAAAAACGAAACCCAAATTCTAAAAAATTACTTTCGTTGAACTAGGTAAGTACATAAATTGATAAACTCTAGCGATCACACAATGCATCCAAACAGCTAATGTAAAATCATTATCATAGTTTGAGACGGTTCATGGTCTTAAAAAATGCCAATAATCGAATTAAAATAACCTTAAACGATACTGTTGGACCTTCCAAATGCCTGGAAGTTGGATGCATTCTGGAATCCAATTCACTTTTAAATGGTTAGACATTGGATTCTAACAAATAAGCCCACACACGGTTTCTTATGTAAACAGACTGATAATTCTCTAACGATGCAGATTGACTCAAGACCACTGTAGCAACCTTATGAACTTAATCACAACCGGCATACAACTGCACAATGAATAGATCACTAACAAAAAACACTCACCTTGGTCTTCTTATCACTATTAATAACTTTGACATATAAAGTTTCAAAGATAAATAACTGTGTGGCTGTGTGCATACCAACTTGCTAACCAGAAATGTATGGCACCAATACCTCAGTTCTTCCCTCACGCAACATATTAATAGCAGCAACCTCAATGATATTGGCTAGCTCAGCTCCAACCATCCCATCAGTAATACTAGCAACAGCCATATAGTCGACATCCTCAGCCATAGGTTTTTTACGAGCATGGACCTATTGTTAGGTAAAAGAGAAAATGAATTTATGAAACAAAGTTGAAAACGAGCAGGTTGATAGGTAAAACGTATGCCACTAAGAACAAGTAATGAAAATCTACCTTCAGAATTTCAACACGTCCTATAAGCCCAGGCTTGGGAATATAAATTTTTCGATCAAAACGCCCTGGCCTTACAAGAGCTGGATCTAAAATGTCTGGTCTATTTGTTGAGGCTATTGTAATTACATCTCCTCTTCCTTCGAAACCGTCTAAGCAAACTAAAAGCTGAGACAGATTGGTGAGCACTTTAAACAAGAAGTCTTAACATATTTCTCGTCCCATCCAAGTTCCAAAACAATCATATATACACAGACCTGATTCAAAGTAGCATCACGTTCTTGCCCACCAGATCCTTTTATCAAGCCACGCTCCCTTCCAACTGCATCTAACTCATCAATAAAAACAACAGAAGGGGCCTGTGCAATAACAGCAAAGATGACGTGAACAAGCAGTCATATACAAAATACACATGTTTCCAAAAATCAAAACTTTATTTCTTCCCAATCAACCTACAACAAGGGATCTATAGGCCTAAAGAACTTACATTTTCTTTTGCCTCCTGGTAGAGCGCCCTCACACGTGAAGCACCCACACCAACATAAATTTCCACAAACTGAGAAGCAGAAATAGAGAAAAAGTTCACCCCAGCCTCACCGGCAACAGCTTTGGCAAGTAGAGTCTTTCCAACTCCGGGTGGGCCACAAAGAAGTATACCACCTGAAGTTATTAGGAAGTTAATTCACTACATGGTTTCATACAATAAAATGTCCAAATCAACCAATTAGCCCACCTAGCTACACAGTTTTGCTAATGTCAACAACAAAGCTGAATACCATGAGGCGGAAGTAACATATATAATAGGGGAAAACAATTAGCATCTAACCATAATGAATAAATAATTTTGAACTTAATATCAGTTGAGATTTTCCCAATTCCCATGAACATTGAACGAAGATTAAGGAGCTACATGTATACAACTGGGAAAAGTAAGAAAACCTGGTATTTTTACACCCCTTCTGCGGTAGGTTTCAGCATGAGTGAAAAACTTGACAATTTCTTCAAGTTCAAGTCTAATTTTTCCAAGACCTGCAACATCTGTAAATTTAACATCCACGCCCCTCTCTAAATATTGAGGAAGTCTTCTATTCTGTGCTCTGCGAACACGTGCCCCTGATTTCATGAACTGCTGTGCTACCTTCATATACGAGTCCTCCTCAGAGCCAGTTGCTCCCTCGACATCATCGTCTATACCTTCAAGCCCCTGCATTTCCCTTTCCAGATCTCTCAGTTTCTTCTTTTCTTCTCGCTCGGCCCTTTCAATCTTCAACCTATCCTCATAATCTTTTTGTTGTTTCCTATAATTTAAGACAACCACCCTATAGAATATATAAAAAAAGAAAACACCAAGCCCGGTCGTCACGGTCGAATCATTTGCTAATCTGGACCACATATTCGCCATATTTTTATAAGTACTACGAGCCTCACGCAACTCCCTCTCATGTTTCTTCTTCCTTATCTCCAACATTACTCTCCTATCCTCCTCCTTCTTCTGACGCCTCATCGCCTTCTCAATCATCTCCCTCTCTTCCTGCATCCTCTCCAACTCCTCTTTCTTCTTCTTCTCCAACTCCAACCTCATTTTCTTAAACTCCAACGCCTTCTTCGACAACGGCTTCTTCTTCTTATTCATAAACCCTGCCATCCACTCCGGCACTTTTGGCAAAAACCACAAATACGGCGTAGGCAACTCCGGCTTCTTAATAGGCGGAGTATACGCATTAACACAAAAATTCTCAACATTCAACTCCCTCCACTCATCCCAAAACCTCCTATTCCCATCTAAAGATGGCAACACAGTCCTAAACACTCTAGAATCCTGCAAAACAACCAAAACACTCTCCGGCCGCTGCTGCTGCTTCAAAGCAGCAACAGTAGGCGACTTAATCACATGCTTCAACTCCCCTCTCCTACAAAACTCCAAAACATCAGTAAACGGAATCTTATCCGCCACAACAGGCAATCCTTCCGCCCATGCCCTCACCTCCTCCGGTGACAACACCACTTGCGCCGCAGACCTCTTCGTCTGCTTTTTAACCACTTTAGCTGCTAATGCCGGTTTCTGTACCAACGCAGTCGATACTACCGTCAGACTGACGGAGATAGCGAGTAGGTTTTGGATACGATTTCTTCTCTCGATATTCTCATCGGATTGTGAATTGGACGGAAATTGACAAGAGATTTTGTGAAATTGATGTCGCCGGGTTAGGGTTTTGGATTTGGGGAAGTGGATAGGGAGGAATGATGATGACGTGTTGAAAAGGTGATTGCAGCATGTTGCCATCGGATGCGAATCGGATTATCGGAAAGAGAGCGATAGCATCGGACTCGGCTCCGGCGAAAAGGCTTCAGCGCCGAGTAGTTAGTTAATCTCCTCGTCGCCGTTATCGATAATTTTTATTTTTGAGTTTTCTTGTAATAGTTTTAATTTTTTATTTAAAAAATATTTATCATAATTTCTCATACATGATACTCCCTCTGTCCCATAATGTTTGTCCACTTTCCATTTTGGGTGTCCCCTTAAGTTTGTCCACTTTTTTTATTCTCAACCACACATTCTACATTTTACTCATTTACTTATTAATCATTTATTCTCAACCACACATTTTATACCTTCTTTCTACCTTAATTACCGTACATTTTGTGCTTTTGGACAAACAAAACAGGACGGAGGGAGTACAAGGAAACGACTCTAAAAATAAGAAAGGAAAAGCCTCGAACTCGAGCGTTCTTAAAAATGTCGATAGTCCGTCAATTCAGCCTCGAACTCGAGCGTTCTCAAAAATGCCGATAGGCCACCATTTCAATATTATAATTTTAGACTCATTGTAAGAGTGTTGTTGTTAGGTGCACCGATTATCAGTGTGTATCTAGTAATTTTTTATAAAATAACCCCTCATTTGTCTGTTTAATTAAAGATTGAAGGTAAAATGATCATTTTATAGAACCGAATGCCATCAACTTTAACTAAACCAAAACAAAGGGGTTTGACATTGAGGGTTTAATTGTTCAAAATGGTTTAATAGATTTAGATGAAGTCTAGACTCAAGGAAGAGATATTTTTGAAATTATGAATCGAATAATTTTAACCGTTAGGTCACTATTGCTTGTGAAATCTAATATACTTAAACTTGACACATTTGTTATAGAAAATGGTTGTCCTAACAAATAATGGAAACACTTATTTTGATGTTGATTAATATTAATCTGACCCGAATCCGAATCCTAAAAACACTACTAGAGCGGTGAACATTGATGATCAAAAGAACAACACTCTTTAAAATTTGGACCTGGATGCCATCATGATCAATATTCAAGCAAGACTCACATCATCATCATCATCATCATCATCTCCCATTTCATCATTCTAAAATCTCAAGCTCAACCCAACTCATCCATTACCAATTTCATAATGAAACCCATGATCATCAATCATCATATCCAGTGTGACAACTTCCAGCTTTTGCTGCTCATTCTGCATGCTTCACTTGTTCATTGCTTTTTCTTTACTAACTTAAATTTTGAATTGTGAGTCATGGACAGACCAAAAGCTTCTCCATCCTTACTATGATGACTCTTTCTCATTAAAGTAACCAAGTGCTCTATAATTCCTTACCCTTTTTCATAATGTTCCCACCATTTCAAACTCCCCTTTTCCATCATGTTATTGTTTAGTCAAACTTAATTATATGATGTTTACATCCCACCCTTTTTTATCACTTTTCTCCAATCAATATATTATCTTCCCCCTCTTCATGCTCAATGTTTCTCTTCATCACAAATATGTTATTTATCCATTATAATTGAAAATTCGTGTATACAGATCTTCTTGGTTCAAGAATATTCCTGATAAATTGACGAAAACTATCTTAATTTATACATTTTACTATCAAAAATAGATGCAAAAGAATCAAACTGACGTTCTGTACACACTGAAGGTCGATGCTTACAAAAGATTGTGTATATGATATACATAGGAAATCTTTGAAAGTTGATTGTAACACCAAATGGTTGGAATGTCATTTCACTATCTTAAATATAAAGTATTGTTTGAGAATAAGCACCTTTTGGTGCACACAACTATCTCTTCATTTTCTCAAATGCTAGCAATCTTATTGTTCATTCTTCCACTCCATGGAAACTAATCCATCTCCCCTGCCTCCTGCTCTGCTTCTTTTCTTCATGCTCTGCCTCACAACCATCACACTAACATCTTCCAAACACACCACCACTACAACCGCCACGGCCACTATCGACGAAGCCACGGTGCTTCTAGCCTTCAAGAATCTAATCCAAAAAGACATCAACGGAGTCCTATCAACATGGAAGCCAAAAACTAACCCATGCAAATGGTATGGCATAACTTGCTCTGCTCAAAACAGAGTTACTCATCTTGACCTCAGCCAATGCAATCTCTTCGCTACTCTCTCCGGCGCCTTTCGATCCTTCTCATACCTCCAATCACTCACCATTCTAAACCTCTCCGGCAACTCATTCATTATAAACTCCACTTCACTCAATTACCTCCCAGCTCAGTTGTCCCAGCTTCTTATGTCATTCTCCGGCCTAGTCGGAACTATGCCCGATTCCCTCTTCACAAATTGTCCGAACCTTGTAACGGTCGATCTCTCATTCAACAATCTCACCGGCCCACTCCCTGAAAATCTGTTACTCAACTCCAACAAGCTGCAATCTCTCGACCTCTCTTACAACAACATTTCCGGACCATTTTCTAGTCTCAAATTTTTTCCAACCTCATGTAATGCTTTGACACACTTAGACCTGTCGGAAAACCGTTTGTCTAGTTCAATCCCCGAATCCATTTCCAGCTGCACAAATCTACAAACCATAACCTTAACATCAAACCAGCTTAGCGGAGATATACCGGCGAGCGTAGGGGAGTTAAAAGCCTTACAAAAGCTCGATATTTCGAACAATTATATCAATGGATGGATACCTTGGCAGCTAGGAAATGCTTGTAATGCACTTACAGAACTGAAGTTTTCGCATAACAACATTTCCGGTCCGATTCCTACCTCACTTGCCTCGTGCAAATGGCTGCAAATTCTTGACATTTCAAACAACAATGTCTCCGGTCCATTGCCTGATTCCTTACTAAAGAATCTGACATCTTTGGAGATGTTGATTCTTAGCAACAATATGATTTCCGGCCAGTTTCCTAACTCACTTTCTTCATGTAGCAAATTGAAGGTCGTGGACTTGAGTTCCAATCGATTTACAGGTATTATTCCTGATGATATCTGTCCGGGGGCAGCTTCGTTGGAAGAGCTGAGACTTCCGGACAATCGAATTACTGGGAGTATCCCAGCAACACTGTCTCAGTGTTCAAATCTCAAGACTTTGGATTTTAGTTTGAATTACCTTACTGGGTCTATTCCACCAGAGATCGGAAAGCTCGAAAAACTGGAGCAGTTGATTGCTTGGTATAATGGATTAGAAGGAAGGATTCCATCAGAACTCGGATCTTGCCGTAGCCTCAAGAATCTTATTCTCAACAACAATTTCCTAACCGGCGAAATGCCTAAAGAACTTTTCAAATGCGGAGATCTTGAATGGATCTCGCTTACTAGCAACCGCCTCACGGGTGAAATCCACCCTGAGTTCGGTGTACTCGAAAGATTAGCAGTTTTACAGCTCGGAAACAATTCCTTGAGTGGCAAGTTACCTGCTGAGCTCAGTAACTGCAGTAGTTTAGTTTGGTTGGACTTAAGTTCCAACAAACTAACCGGAGAAATCCCACCTCATATCGGACGACAGCCTGGCTCGAAAGCCCTTAGCGGAATCTTGTCAGGTAACACATTAGTCTTCGTCCGAAACGTAGGGAATTCTTGTAGAGGTGTGGGAGGTTTGTTGGAATTTGCAGGAATTAGACCTGAGAGATTACAACAAGTTCCATCTTTGAAAAGTTGTGATTTCACTAGACTTTATTCGGGTCCGGTTTTGAGTCTTTTTACTCAATATCAGACTTTGGAGTATCTTGATCTTTCCTACAATCAGCTTCATGGGAAAATCCCGGATGAATTCGGGAACATGGAGGCTTTACAAGTACTCGAATTGTCTAACAATCAGCTGTCCGGAGAGATTCCTGATACATTTGGCGGGTTAAAGAACTTAGGCGTGTTCGATGCATCTCATAATAGATTACAAGGGAGGATACCTGATTCATTTTCGAAGCTTTCGTTCTTGGTGCAGATAGATTTGTCTTATAATGAGTTAACTGGAGAGATTCCGCAAAGGGGTCAGTTAAGTACACTTCCTGCCGAGCAGTATGCTCATAACCCTGGCCTTTGCGGACCACCGTTGGAAGAATGTGGAAATGGAAATGTAGTGAACAGCAGTTCAAGTGATTCGAGCACTCGACGAAAGCCTCAAGGTGCATCTTTGGCACATAGTGTTATGTGGGGTGTGATTGTATCGGTTGTTTCGGTCTGCATTTTGATCATTTGGGGCTTAGCTATGCGCGCAAGGCGTAGGGAGGCGGAGCAGTTGCAAATGTTGGGGAGCTTGAAGGCAAACCATGCTGCTACGACATGGAAGATCGATAAGGAAAAAGAGCCATTAAGTATCAATGTTGCGACATTTCAACGTCAGCTCCGGAAACTCAAGTTCTCACAACTGATCGAGGCTACGAATGGGTTCTCAGCCGCAAGCCTGATCGGGTCCGGAGGATTTGGAGAAGTATTTCGCGCCACGCTGAAAGATGGATCAACTGTTGCTATAAAGAAACTAGTCCAACTCAGTTGTCAAGGTGATCGAGAATTCATGGCTGAAATGGAAACCTTAGGTAAAATCAAGCACAAGAACTTAGTCCCACTTTTAGGCTATTGCAAAATCGGAGAAGAGAGGCTTCTCGTTTACGAGTTCATGGAATACGGTAGTCTTGAAGAAGTCCTCCACGGCCGGGCTAAAACTCGAGTAATAACTTGGGACGAAAGGAAAAAGATCGCGCGAGGGGCGGCTAAAGGACTATGCTTTTTACACCACAACTGCATTCCTCATATAATCCATAGGGACATGAAATCAAGCAATGTGTTACTAGATCATGAAATGGAAGCCAAAGTTTCGGATTTCGGGATGGCAAGATTGATAAGTGCACTAGACACTCATCTAAGTGTAAGTACCTTAGCAGGTACTCCAGGCTATGTTCCACCGGAGTACTATCAAAGTTTCCGTTGCACGGCCAAAGGAGACGTATACTCGCTCGGGGTAGTTCTATTAGAACTTATTACCGGAAAGCGGCCGACGGATAAGGAGGAGTTTGGAGACACTAATCTTGTGGGATGGGCTAAAATGAAGGGTAGGGAAGGTAAGGGAATGGAAGTAATTGATGATGAATTGCTGTCTGGGACAGATAGCAAAGGAGCAAGTGATGATCATGTAAAGGAGATGATTAGGTACTTGGAAATTACAATGCAATGTGTGGATGATTTTCCTTCTAGAAGGCCAAACATGTTACAAGTTGTGGCCATGTTGAGAGACCTCAGTGTTGCACTTGGTAGCTCTAGCAACAGTGGTTGAACAAAATCTCAATTTTGTTTTCAAAAATTCAATTTTGTACTTCAAGTTTTTACATGTGACTTCTTTAATGTTCATATTATAAATTACAGAGTAAGGTTTAAGAAGAATAACTTAAAATATATGAGACTGGAAATGATCTCGATCGTTGATTATTAATAGTCAAACCGATGAAATTTTGTCTTAAATAAAACCGTCAAACTCAACTGATAGAGTTTTCTGCAAACTCAACCACCCATTTAATAAAAACTAACTTTAATCTCAACCGCTGAATTATCAAAATCAACATTCTTGTCGAGAACTCAACCCTCTTTTTACATACCAAATAGACGCATGCTGGGATTGTTATTTTATTGTTACTAATTAGATGATAGTTGATTGTTATTACCATAATTAAACCAACTTCCAACTAACTACTTTACAGTTTACAGGTCTGTAAATGGACGGTCCAGATTACCATCACACTTTGAAGCTGGACTAACAACTGCACTTCACATCCCAAACACTCTCCCCCACCTTCCCTCACTCATTCATATAATCATTCATTCGGCCATCAAAATCTAGAGACAGATATTTCAGAGAAGTTAGAATCAGAGCTTCTGAGATTCTAAGAAATGGTGTATCTATGTTTTCTGGTGGACCAGAAAAAGGTGATCCAAGGGAGTAAGCCGTTGGCCGGGATGTGTTCAAAGTGCGGGGGAGGAGCTAGCGTTGCGGATATGAAGACAGAGATAAGGTTCTGCTGGGTTCCTTTTTACAGGAAATGTTGGAGAGCTGTTGTGTGTACCTTCTGTGGCAGTGTTCTTAAATCCTATAAGTAAGACACTCATTTTCTAGGACACATTAGGTTAGTTGTCAGAATGATGTTTCAAATCTTCTTCATGCTTGTATGTCATGTAATTGTAAGAAATTCTAGTTTAAAAGCTAACACTGTTTTGTAAATGAAGGGTTCAGCTTTCCCTTATTGCATGACTACCAACATGTGTGCAGAAATAAAGGCTTTGCTTAACAGGTAGATTACACGTAATGTGTGAAACAACTAAGTTTTGTTCAGGTTTGAACAACTTGTGATATATTGGTTGAATGTATATCAAGCTGTTGTATCTTGAAGCAAAAGTACTGTTGACGGAAGATGAGATATTAAAATGCTAAAGCTAACCTGACAGGACCAAGAGCCAAGAGGAGAAGCAAGCAGTCATTAAGGGTTGGATCCATTTAGGTTCTGCCACAAAACTGTAACAATCACACACAATAACACTTGCAATTCAGTGAAATAAAGACATATATAAGGGAAGTGGAATAAGATCTGACCGTGTTTATTTATCACACTTCTTCAAATAGATCATGTCGCAACAGGTGCTATACGAATGCGAGAAAGGAAAATAAGGTAAAAAGAGGGCTCAAAAAGTGCCAAAGTTAAGTGTTGATTGATTACTGCATGTCATTGTAACGTGCAATAATATGTTCCTGAGAATAATCAGTGTAATATCCTTTGCCAACAGACAAACCCTTTTCAGCTGCTAGTTTCTCTACTTCAAGCTGAACTTGTTCTCCTCCGGTTGTACTCGGGTCCAATAAGTTGCACGCAATTTCAATTGTGTTATCCCCGTGAGAAAGTGCCATGGCTTGGACTTTAGGAAGTCCACCTCCTCTTTCACTAACTCCTTTTGCAAGTTTACTTGCAGCTTTTAAATCCGTTGTAAATACGGCCACATTGTAGTTATCAACCCAAGGAGTGGTTCCAATCACTACTACCCCTTTATTAGGAGCTACAAGTGCTGGACCTTCATCTGGCATAAGTGGCAATGACTCAGGTAGTGATGTTCCCACCCACAGATTTTCGCTGGAGTTAGGTTTGAAATAGCCTAGCTCTCTTCTGATCGAGTCCAGAGTTCTCCCTTCTCTATGCGCTCTTCCGTATAAGAAAGTGGGAACTGCAAGCACACTAAGTAGACCACCATCACTAAATGAAAACCTACTATATACAAGGCAAAAAACGAGACACATTAATAATTTAGAGTTCAAACAAGTGCAACCTTGGAAGGAGGAGCCAACATCCGCAGCCAACAATTTAGCAACACCCGCAACATCCTCAATAGAAACACACCCCAACGGATGAAAGCAAACATGATCCACAACACCAAGCCTAGGATGACTCCCACAATGCAACTTCATATCAATATTATCAAACGCAGCTCTAACCATCTCAAACACCGCACCTCTCAAAGCACAATCATCAACAACTGGCTCCAACGGCATTTTAGAAACAAGAGTATACCCAACTCGGTTATAAGTCTCATCTTCAAATTTGTTCACAAGCACAGCTTCAGGAAATCGCTTAGCTGCTCTTTCAATCGCATCCAAAGCGGTTTTATTCCTGCTTTCGGAAATGTAAACCTTGCAGCAAGCAAGCATGGATTTCAACATCTCTTCACTTCAGCAACTGATTAGTAACTGCAAGAAACACTTATCAATATCGAGATAAATCACTGTGTGGCCAGAAATCTTCCTACAACACAAGCTGCCAAATTTAACAATAAATAAATGTTGATAAAAATAATGTAAACAGGTATCAATTCAATTGCATCAATTAAAAGCCCTAATCTGAATTCATAAAAATTGAGTACTAATTGATTCGAAGTAATCAGATTGTCAATTCAAATTAGCGATATTCAATTGAAAATGAATCATGTAGAAACCCTAACTTTCTGCATCCTGGAAGTATCGATTGGTGTGGCGTCGTCTCCCCCCAGAGTCGTAATCGGGGATTTGGATCCAGTGCTGCGAACAGCCATTTGCAGCCAAATTTAAAATTAATTAATTTAATATTTTTAAAAAATATGATGCCACGTGTAAAGGGTTTAGTGGTTTAGATAGGGTTTTAGAATATAAAAATATTAAATTTCTATTTTTTAGGATTTTTTATTATTATATTTACTAATTAAAAATTATATATATTACAACTTTGGATTAAAACTTTCATTAAAATCGGCTGGAATCCGCAGTACGCTGTACCGGATCCGAATCCCGTAATCGGAGATGTCAGAGTGAAAATGGAAGCCATCGAAATTACGGACTGCTAGTGGGCTTGGGCCCAAGTGTAAAATAACTTTTGAGCCCAAATAAATTCATTGATCCACGGGTTTAGCGAAAATGACGTCGTTTCGAAATCTAGAAACGACTTCGCGTCAACTCGGTAATACACGACACATACATTGTATAACATATCAAGCACATACAATTCAGAGGCAACTGTGCAGATTGGCTGATTGGGTATGCGGTTGTCCTTGATGTATAGATGCTGAAGGCTTTATCGGCGGCGTAGAGATGGGGTTGTGTCTTCTCTGAATCACAGCAATGAGAAAGTAAGAAACTTTTGGATGGTAAAAGTAAAACTGTATGAGTCGAATCAATAAATAAAAAGTGTCAGTTAAAAAAGTCTCTTGGTTAAGTAAGCACACTGATACTGAGTTTAATGAGTAAAGTTAAACAAGCATGGGATAAAAGTGTCAGCTAGATTAATGCTTTTCGAACTTCAGCATGAATATAAACTTACATGGATATCACTTGAGCTTCTGCAGAATGGGATCTTACAGCACACGCAAGGTTGTTCAATTCAGCACCGACTTCATAATGAATCTGTAACCGTAAGTCATATTACAACTTCCCATTTTTGTTTGCGTCCTGACCGTCACAGGCATAAAGATAAAACGGAGCAACAAACCCTGTTTGGGAAGTCTCCCTGATTCCACATTCACAAGAATTGACCAAATTGCATAAACGGACCCTGGCAAAGATCATCAAACTCGGATTCCTGCAAGACCAACAAAAAAAATTAATGCCGAGTATCATAGGTCAAATCCAAGAACACCAAACTCTCTGCACTGCACATATGGTAGAGATCACATAGTTAAAGCCAAGGGTACTAAATTCAAAAGCCGCTGTCAAAAACAATACTAAGTAAAACAAAATCAGCTTAGAGAAACATTCGACATGATAACTAATAGTAAATAAGAATATGTGAAGTTGCTGACTAATTATAAATCACACAAATACACAACTCATTTGGCCAATTAAGCAACCAATAGTTCTTTCGTCTAAACCACTGCAATAAGTCATGTTGCCAACAGAAAAAATTCAGATATAAGCAATGGACGTAAAAAGTACCACATATTCTGCACTGCTCCAGCCAGCGCAAGACATACTCAGGCAACTGTCTCACCAATTGGCAATTGGAATTTATCTCTGAGTCACTAATCAACTAATCTTCAACAGAAGCTACTCAGAGAATACTCAGTGACACATCTGTCTCCTGACTTGTGACTACTTTTTCTTCCGTCTAAAATCTTTTGGACCGACAAGATACCCATAGTTTATTTTCATCTCTTCTAAATATTTAGCAGCCACTTCACCCTTACCCGCTTTCTTCAAGCTGTCAATCAGTGACCTGTAAACGTAAATGGAAGGACGGACACCCCTCACCTTCATTTCTTCAAGCAGACTTAAAGGCACTTCAACATTTCCCAAACGTCCATAGCTTTCAATAATAGCTGTGTACGTTCTCAAATCAGGTTCAAGTCCACTTTCCATCATCTCGTTCATGTACTTAAGGCAAAGATCTAACCTTCCGACCTTTTTTAGACTGTTGATCAGTGTGTTAAAAGAAACAAGATCTGGAACAAATCCGTTATCTTTAATGCAGGAAAACTCAACAAGCATTTCATCCACACGTCCAGTGCGTCCCAAAATTCCTAACACAGTATTGTAAGTAACCAAATCTGGTTTACACGTCAGACTCTTCATATTATGATAGATCAGTAAGGCTTTATCCACTTGTCCACATCCGGCAAGGGAGTATATGATCCTATTCAAAAATAATACTCCCGTGGGAGGCGGAAACTCAGACAGATCCCAGACAAATTTGGTAAGGGACAAGCTATCATTTATCTTCATAAGGGCTTTAGTAGTATTGTCATATGAAGTTGAGTCTGCCGAGTCAGATGCCAACATATCCTTAATAATCCCAAACAATAAATCCACATCATTTCCATCCCCAGCCGCCAATAAAAGAATGTTATACACGTTCAAACTTAATATGACTTTATTCTTGCGCAAAACTTCCAGTAACTTAGCTAAAGCAGAAAACTTGCCAGCTTTGCAGAGCTTTTCAGCATAAACCGAGCAAATACCCTTGTACACATCAGGGTCAGTACTAATGCCAGACAGAATTTTGCTTAAAGCATCATTCGTCACTACATCTTCGTTATTAAAATCATCCACCGATAAGAATTTCGTATCAGTCGCATAATTCATGACACTAAATAACTTTGCTGGCACCACCACACAAACAGGGATTATGTATACGCATTTCTGCACAAAACACAAATTCAAATCCACAAACATTTAAAAACAAAACTTGGTGGAAGAAATGAGAGTTCCATCTAACAGTCATATATAACACAATTCAATTAAGCAGCTTACATAGTATGGAAATCTACTGCAATTAAGAACTTGCACAAGTCTTCTCAACCTACAGTGTTGGTGACTAACAACACTATGAACGGTGACAAAATCTCTGATAAACCCTAAACCATTCAAAGGCTTAACAAACCGCGCAATGCCTCTCAAACACACCATAGCTGCTATAAAGCTCGATTAAAGCAGCCGTCGTCTTCTCCAAAACCCTAATTTTGTAGAAAGCTCGCTTAACATGTTATGAGTTCGGGTTTACAGAGATGAGATTTCGAATTGAGAGAATTCCGATTAAATTGAGGGTTGAGAGATGCAGTGAGGGTTTATCGATGGTTTTGGAATTGGGAATTCCAACCCGACCCGAACACACCACACCCGACACAGCAATTTCAATTTTCAATGAAAAATCTATTTTTTAAGGATTTTAATTAATATTAAAAAAGGCCCAGGTAGTGAGTGTTGAGAGATGCAGAATGTGTTGGGCTGAATGACTTTTGGGCCAGGCCCAAGTAGTGTGTTGTTAACGGATTTATTTGATCTACAATTGAACTAGAAATATACACCGATAGGGTTAGGTTCTAAAAGGACAATAAATTAATGTAAGACATAGAGACAACATCTCAATCGTTGGATTTATTAATATAACGGTTTAGATTAAAAGAAACTTTTAGTTAATTTAATATTGAATTAGCAAAAAACACGGGTGGTTAAGGATTGACAGTTATCAATCTTAACCGTTGGATTAATGTAAATGAATGATTGAGATGATGTCCTTCCGTCTCACAAAAATTTACTCGTCCTTCTAAAACTTTACCTACACTGCTATTAAGTAATTGCTTTTACAAAACCACTAATATTACTTAATTTTCTATTCACCATCTTCAATAATACAACACTTTTAAATACATAAAAAAATAACTCCGAGTGAGATTCCTTTTGACAAGTTAAAGATCGAAAAGAGTCCTCCATATTGATTTTTGTAACTGGATAAAATTTGCAGTGCTAACTATAAAGACTAGATTTTTCAGCAAAGACCAAAACTTTCAGGTCTGTTTGTATATCCATTTCATGCCTTTGAGATGTTTGGAGCTACATCATGTTAAAATTTACATACATATTTACACATGTCACAGAAAACTCCACTCTACACATCATCTCATCCATATGCACATCACCTTTCATCCGCCAAAGCTGGCCTCATTTTAGCTCCTGCGATTCACCTTCAACTCAACTTACTCAACCCCATTTCAAAAGACTGAATCTTTTTATCAATTCTGACCCCAGCAATTCAAGTACATGACTTGTCTCAACGAGTCCTCAGTTTGCTGCCTCTTAATGTATCCACCTTCGCCACCAGCTTCCATCATCCCTGCAGCAGCTAATGGGCATAGATCGGAGCTGACAGTAGAGGCAGAGTACTTCTTGTTGGCGTGATGAAGTGATCTTAACCCGGATGAGAACTTGTGTGTCTGGTCTGTGTGGGTGTTGACTACAGCAACACTGGCTGCCATCCATACTCTGTTTAGGTAACTCATTTTTGATTAAAGGTTTAAATGGTTTCTGGGTTTCTCAAATTTGTAGGAATGATTGAAACTTTTGGAGATTCTGTTAAGCTTAAGATTGGAGAAGTGATGGTTTGTTGAATTTATAGAGGAGTAGAGTTTGGGGGTGTCACTGGTTTTGGGAGAAAACTAGGGGCTGGAAGAGTGGTTTTGGGATTAAAGTGGTTTTGAAAGTGACCCTATTTGTTTGGGCCATGGTTACAATTATGATGGATAATAGAGGTTACTTTAGGCCACTAGTGGATTGCATTTTTATTTATTGGAATTTATTTGATTATGATTATGAGGGGTTAGTTGGGACTTTTGGGTTTGTTAATGAAGATATTATTTGCATAGCTGTGATTGGAAGGAAGAGTTGAAGAAGCTTGTTGAAGTATATGAATGTGATTTTATATTGATTATTTTGGATGGATGCCATGATCATCCCATGTGATGATGTGAGGGATGTATTGGTGGGGTCTTATTGTTGTATGTTGCCATATTAATGTATTCTACGGAGTATCTTTTTGTACTCCTTCTGTCCCATAATATTTGTCCATTTTTTTTAGGTGTCCCTTAATATTTGTTCATTTTCGTTCATTCACACCAACATGTTTTATCTTTCCTCTCAAATTCTTTTAAATCTTTCGTTTCCAACCACACATTTTACACTCATTACTACCTTAAATACCGTGAAATATATGTTTTTGGACAAAATTTAGGAGACGGAGAGAGTAATATTTTGGATTATTAGTAATAATTCAAAAGGTAGGATTTATTACTAGATTGCATCATATCATACGCATACTAAGTGCAATGTCGCATACAAAATTGTGTAATTTACGCATGTCATTATTGCGTTAATAAAATGCAATCGATGAATAGAAAATGAATTTAGAAATCCAGTAAAAAGATCAATCTCCAAACAAACCTCTACATATAAATCTATTTGATTGGATGTAATATTTTATTATGTGCACCGTTTTAGTTATTTAATTTTTGGTACGTTCCAGAAAATACAAATATAAGATTCAGAAAAACGTAAGAGGACACACGGCGAGCTTATCCAAAGGTGAATGGATGACTCACGGTGTGTCATATAATTGAGGTGAAATCTTGATCCTCACGTGCCATGTAGGTCCCACCATAATAATATCCTACGAATGCGTCCTTTTTTTGTCGCCGCACGCTGTCCCGGTCCTCTTCTACGTTGTATTTTTGTTGTGAAAATAAGTAAATATGTGAAAATGGATTATTAAATACTGATTCAAAGGATAAGATTTCGGGATGGGCCCACTTGTCAAATTTGGTTCTTTAAGATAAAGTGCAAATGTTATCCTGTAAAAAGTGCAACCACACGGACCAATCAGCATAGCTAAACAATCCTCATCATACCTCGATACTTTACGCCAAATGTACTAATACAAGCTAACAAGCGGATCATTCACCCTTTAAAAAAACATATTATTATTTCATCGATTAATGAATGGACAAATCACAAACTTAAACGGATCAACTCTACTCATCTGAATAAAAGTATTCAGAGAAAATTAAATTTCTAAATATACAAATAGATTTTTTTGAATATTTTGTATGATTTTATTTTCGATATTAACAGATGAAGGATTGTTAAACCACTATTTATCTTACGAGACAAACCCTTATATTTGATATGTTTTCACCTTGTGAATCAACCACAAAACGACGACGTATAAATCAAACAATAAAGATTGAATTTTTGAATTAAATAAAGGAAAAGGAACTGACGTGGTTTACTTCTATTTCACACTCGCAGGTCCTTGAAGCTGAGTGATTCAAAGAATATGTGCCGAAAAGTCTTGTCGGTGGTCAAGGTACGCCCGATTCGAATCATCCCGGATTCCAAAGGTGGTTGCTTTTTAATGAGGGTTTACGATTGTTTCTATGCTTTGACACCCCTTTTGCGCAATTAGGTCACAAGTCGTTATACGGGTGTCTTGGGTTTGTTTACAGTGTGAGGCTGTGTCGTTTTTGATAAATTGGAGTTGATGGATTGAGAAAAGTTATAGATTTTTGGGGTGTAGGAGATTTCTTGTGGAATAGATTGTTTCGGATTTCTGGAGCTGATTGTTGATGTTTTGAGTTTAGTACATAATTCTTTTATTGAGGTGAAGAGTGTGATGGATGAGGAATTTGAAGTGAAGGTGTTGGAGCAATGCCAAGTAGCACCACCGCCAAATTCAGTTCCCACCACGTCTCTTCCTCTTACTTTTTTTGACATTCCGTGGCTACTTTGCCGTCCTATGAAGCGTGTTTTTCTATATGATTATGAATGCTCAACTGCACAGTTTGTTGAAGATGTGCTGCCACTGCTTAAAAAATCGCTGACAGTTGCTCTTAAGTTGTTTTTCCCTCTTGCGGGGAAACTAGTTTGCCCGCCGCATCCTGACAAGCCTTTTATTTTGTACAGTGAAGGGGACTGCGTAAGATTAACAGTTGCTGAATGTGGTGGTATTTTTGGTGACTTAGTGAGAGGTGGGCTTAAGGATGCAAAAGAGATTCATCCTTTCTTGCCACCATTACCACATTCATGTGTTTCAAATGACGCAGTTGAGGAGCTTAATTCTCTATTAGCTTTACAAGTTACTTTGTTTCCGAATTCAGGTATTTGCATTGGAATCCAATTTAACCATGTTGTTGCGGATGGAAAGGCTTTTCACCATTTTCTGAAAATGTGGGCATCTATATTCAAGTCCAAGTGCAATCTTTCATATATTCCTGAAGATTTGCCCATTGTCAACAGAGGTGTGATCAAGGATACAAATGGGATAGGAGATGTTTTACTTGGTCAGTGGCGGGGATGGGGATCCCCTTGTTGGAAAGAAGATGCAACTGCCGCTAATTTTTCAGAGGACAAGGTGCGATCTACATTTGTCTTGACTCGTGATGATATTGAGAGACTAAAGAATTGGGTATCAGAAAAAAATATGAATGTAAAACAATCGGTGCAAGTGCGATTTACATCTTTTGTTGCAACATGCGCTTTAACATGGGTATGCGTGATCGAGTCTCAGGATCTGGTCACGGAGTATTCATTCGCTGATGAGGACCTATGCCACTTCTGTTTTGTTGCAGATTGTAGAAACCGAAATGAGATACCTGTACCATCGACATACTTTGGGAACTGCTTATCAATATGTTTCGTATCAGTCAAAAGAGGTCTCTTAAGAGTTGAACACAGCATTGCATTGGCTGTCGAAGCAATTGGTCGCAGGGTCCATGACTTGGAAAATGGACTTCTCGTGGGGCTGAAAAGTGGTTATTGCAATGGGAGGAAGTATCTAAAACTGGGGATCTACTAACTGTTGCTGGTTCTCCAAGGTTGGCTGTATATGACACTGACTTCGGATGGGGAAGGCCGAAGCAGGTAGAACTGGTTCAGATTGATGCATCAGGTGCAATGTCTTTGGCTGAGAGTAAAAATGAGAATGGCGGTGTTGAGATTGGACTTGCACGAAGCTGGGCTCAAATGGAAGCTTTCAGTTCCATCTTCCAACAAAAAAAGGATCATTTATGGCGATGCTAAAGGTACGGACATTTATGCGTGTGACTTTGATAAATATTGCCAGTTGGCTGTTCCATGAGGCACTATTGGTGTCTGGAAACGCTTTTCTCTACTTATATGCTGATCTCCTGTCTTAGTGGCTCAGACAATTCGCTGGTTTTTGTTGCTTTTAGTAGTTATACCTTCTTTGGCTTTATGTTTTTAGGGTTTTCTTGTCATTGCCATACACGGAGAATCGATTCAACTCTTCCTGATTCTGAAATATTCTGGTTCATTTAGAGGTCCCTGATTAATACGATCCAACATTTGTCAAATGTTACAATATAACGTGTTTGGCTTCCTTATTTAATGTTTTCATGTTTTGTTTTCTCACTCACCAGGTTTCATCAGCTTTGGAGAGTATTTGGCGATGTCTATGCATTATGATCAAGTGACAGTGTTGGGCAATGCAGAATCTCTCAACCACTCAGTTCAGCTCCCACCACATCAGCTGTTCTGTCTCCCTGCTTTGGATCATTTCTGTTTCAAGTGCCATTTTCAGTTGCGCAGCTAACAGATAAAGAAGTAACTCTCATAGACCTTCCAGCGATTTCCCCTTTTTGTGGTAATTTAATTTACCCTCCACAGCCCGCAGAGCCTTATTTCTTGTATAAGGATGGTGATTCTAGGCCACTTTTGGTGGTGGAATTTACCATTGCCTTTAGTGTCTTTCTGTGACTCTTCTCGCGCTACAGATTTCCCTATTCCCCAACTCTGGCCTTGGTATAGGGATACTCATTGGCATGTGGTAGCGATGGGGTGAGCTTTTTAATTATGTCCGAACTTGGGCTTCTGTTTTCAAAGCTAATTGTGAAATGTCCAGTGTCTCTGCTCGTTCATATTGTAGAAGTTATTAGGGATACAAATGGGAACAAGAATCCCGATTATAATTGGCAAGCAAGGGGGACCCCCACCTGGAAAGAGTCCGATACTCTCATGGATGATAATGTACGAGAAAGCTTTACCTCGTCTCGAATTGAGATTGAGAGGCTAAATAAATGGATATCAACCAAATATGATAATGGGACAGAGATAATGCCTTATTTCCACTTGTCGTCCTTTGTCTTACATATATGGGTTTGCTTGATCAAGTCACTTAATATTATGATACATGCTGTTGATTCGTCTAAAGATGAGAAGCCATGGCACTTTTTTGCTGTCGCGGAATGTAGAAATGTACGTGATTTGGGTATCACAGTGTCACATTTCGGAAACTGCTTAAGTGCTCGACTAGTGTCAGTTACAAGAGGTAAATTTCGAATAAGTGTGTATCGGAAAACTGGTTTACTTATAAAATGGGGATACAATAGATGTGATGCCCTCCACTGTTTCATTCTATTAGGTTATCAAACTCTTAATATTCATCTTGTTTTTCATATTTGATTTTGATATCATTTTGTTTACTGTTTGTTTCATATATCACCCAATTAGCTTTCAAAATCAATTTTATTATTTCATCATCATTCATTACTCATCGTGAAGCATAAGTATTTTGTTGTCCATGTTGAATAATAAAGAATGTCAGCTGTCAAGTTGTCCCACATCAAGTAATTGACTGGTAATTGCAAAGTATATATTGGGTTATGAACCATGACCTGCAAGTCGACTTTTGGATCAAACTGTGGATTGATCCAGTATGTGCTTGCAATTTATCAGTCCATACAGATTGTTTTATGTATTATGTTTTATGCAACAGGCAAGTCGCATGAATAAGGAGCAGAGCATCTGTTACGCAGCATCTGAGATAAGCTTGTTATTATTATAACAAACAAGGTACAATCTCGATAAACGTAAGGGAATCTCATTAGTAGGTTGTATCTTAATTATTTTGATTTTCGCTATGTCCCTTAATTATATAAAATGACTCTGTATGGTCACCATTCGATTAAATATTTAAGGCATGTACCACACGAGTCCGGTTCCCTTGCGACTCTTTGCAAGTGTGCATATTGGGATCCTTCTATTTGCACTTTTATTTTGCACTATATGCACATTCCATTTGCATTTTTGCATTTAGCAAAACGACAAAAACGTGACAAAAAAATCATGTGCAAATCTGCAACCGTTGGATTGAGCTGATGTCTGTACCACACAGTGTTAGAAAATGGATAAAACAAATTATGCTTGAAGTGCTTTAGCTAATTATACTCAAAAATATAAAAGAAGTCTATGTGTGTTTAGCGTGTACTTAGAAGTTAGAATTAATCAAGTTTTGACTGAGCTAATTATTTAGGCTTATGAGGATGGAAATTATTTTCAATGAGAGCTTTAACAGAGGTTTGCTTTATTGAATGCCTTACGGGAAGGTATTAGTTTGCGTAAGGTGAATCTTAATATGTGTAAGGAGTCTGAGGTCAGGGCTCAGGAAATAAAATCATAATCATTGAATTGAATTGTAAATTAGTACCCCAGCCAAAATATCAACGTGAATGAATGAGTAAATAAACTTAAAACTACAAATCTGAATTGTGTACGTAATATTCTCAACTCTCAAGTAGGTGCTTCCAGATTATTCACATCTTTATTCAACATATTATTGAGAGACACAAGACGTTTAGAACTATTTTCGATAGAACGGGACATAAGCTCTATTCATAGATGTATACTAGCATATAAATGAGATAAAAAAATATTCCAACTAATATTACTCATGAAAGCACCTATGAGTAACAAGCAGAGGGTATGCTAGACCACTTCTATTATCATTAAAGAAGGGAATCATATAAGTAGTTGCATCTCAATCATTTTGATTTTCAAATTATAGTAAATACAAAATGTTTTTTTGGCTAGCCTGTCCCTGAATATATAAATGTGCCTCTATGGTCCCCAGACAACTAAAATAGTCAAGGCATGTGAAACTTGTTCTAAATTTGAATAAATAATGCATGATTCATTTCCGAGCCTTATGTTTTGCATACCAAATGAGTGATTGTTCCCACGCAGTTATATCTCTTTCGTTATAATGAGTTTATGTTATTTGCATACTCTGTTTGCTAACCTTAGGTCCGAGTCTTATGTTTTGAGTCGGGGGCTTGAGGGCCTCGTCATTCTATATAATCTATGGTCATCCTAGAACAGGTCTGGGTCAGCCTCCCGATTGTTATAATGTGTGATCAAGCATGTATTTAGTTTTTCATACATTTTATCGAATAGCTTTGCTTATTTAGTGTTTTGGTTTTTTCTCATCAGGTTTTAACCGTTGGCTGCACGGATTTGAATCCTTGTCATGTAGCATTTCAGAATTCAGAGCGTATAGCATGCATACAGCACGTTAAGTTTCAATTTCACATGCAGGTAATGTTAAATTGAGCTCTTGCTAATCGTGCATTACTTATTGTTTTTTGCAACAAGTTCGAATCATTTTGCTGGAGAATTTATTTCAAGATGAGATCAAGGAATAAGTTATAGAATGATATGCCTGTCACAAGCAGCTTGTGATTTACCTTATGATCCAGAATATTTTATCTTCCTCAAAGCACTCTTGTTTTTTATAGAAAATGATGAGCTGGATGATGCCCAGTTACACTTAACCTTATTCAGGGTCAACTTCTTCGACAACTTTTTTCGCTAGTCTGTCCCTTAATTTATAAAATGACTCTGTATAGTCACCATTCGATTAAACTATTTAAGGCATGTGCCACTCAGTGTGGAAAATGGATTAAACAAATAGTGGTTGAAGTGCTTTATCTTATAATACTTGAAAATGTAGAATAGAAGTCTTTGTGCGTTTAGCGTGTACTTAGAACTAATCAAGCTTCGACTGAGTTAATTATCTAGGCTTATGAGGAAAATTAGTTTCAATGAGCTTTAAAAGAGGTTTGCTTTATCGAATGCCTTACGGGAAGTTATTAGTTTGGCCGTTTGGGTAAGGCGAATCTTAAATGTGTGTCGGGAGTCTGAGGTTGCGGTTCAGGAAATAAAACAACGATGTATCTGTCCATAGTAAAACAATAGCTTTACCGAATCACTTTCTAGGAAGTTCTGCATTCATTGTATTTCAAACATGCAGTTGATGCAAAGTGGATATTTTCAATTATAAGCTTGGAAAAGAAAACAAGCATAGATGATTTGCTGTCAATAATATTACAACGGAGTTTGAATTTTCAAACTGATATCATATTATTTTGTGATCTTGAAATATTAGATTGATATTATATATTCAAAAATGCAGTCTTGGTGATAGACTTCAGTATATAAACATGTGCTCAGGTCTTTCTAGCTTAAAGCATAACCCTTTCATTTCTTTGATTCTTCTTTCCTCGTGCTTTTGTTACCGGGCAGGAAGGTATGTGTGATTCTGATCTGCCAAATTTTGAACCAATTTGTTCAAGATTATGTAGTCAATCACTCCTAATTTTTTGTGCTTCCCCTTTCCGCGATTGAACGCAAGTCATATGATATAAAAGAACACTTTTGTCTTTTGCTGTTGTTGAAATATTGTTACTTGAATTGCAAGAAACTTCCTGGGACTACTGATGTGAATTTTATTGTCATTGCCATACACAGCTGATTCAAATATTCCAGTTTCTGAAATTTTATGGTTTGTAATTTGTATGTGGTCCTAGATTAATGTGTTTCTATATATTCATACATTATTACATGCTTATTTTATATGTTTTTCGCACTGTCCAGGTTTCATCAGCTCTGGCGATGTCTACGCAATATGGTCAATCAAAGGTGTTGGAGCAATGCCAAATCTCTCCACCACTCAGCTCCGTTCCCACCACATTGCTTCCTTTGACTTTTATGGACATCAATTGGTTGGCTTGTGTCCCTTCTCAGAATGTGTTTATGTATCAGGTTCCTCTTTCAACTGCGCAGTTTACAGGGAAAATCCTACCAGTGCTAAAGAAGTCACTCTCGTTGACCCTTCAGCGGTTTTTCCCGATGTGCGGTAATTTAATTTGCCCTCCAAAGCCCACAGAGCCTTATATATTGTATGAGGATGGTGATTCTGTGCCACTTCTTGTGGTGGAATCTACTGGTGCTTTTAGTGACTTTCTGAGTCAAGGGCCGAGGGATGCTAAAGAGATTCATGTGCTGATCCTTCCACCACTACCCACACGTGTTTTGCCTGACACACTGGACGAATCCACGCCTCTTCTCGCCATACAAATTACCCTATTCCCCAACTCCGGCCTCAGCATTGGGATTACTAATCGACACGTGGTAGCTGATGGGATGAGTGTTTTTCGTTTTCTGAGTACTTGGGCTTCTATTTCCAAAGCTAATTGTGACATGTCCAGTGAGTCCATAAGCCTGCCTGTTCATGATAAATCGATTATTCAGGATCCAAATGGGATGAAGAAGGTTCTGTTAGATAACTGGCGAGCAAGGGGATCCCCCACCTGGAAAGAAAATGTTAAGCTCGTGGATGATAATGTTCGAGCAAGCTTTACCTTCTCTAGAACTGACATTGAGAGGCTAAAGAAATGGATATCGACCAAATATGAGAATGAGACAGAGAAAATGCCTGATTTGCACTTGTCATCCTATGTCGTAACATGTTCATTTATATGGGTTTGCTTGATTAAGTCACTTAATGTGATACATGCCGTTGATTCGTCTAAAGATGAGGATCAATGCCACTTTTTAGTTGTCGGGGACTATAGACATATGGATGATTTGGGTATTCCAGTGACATATTTCGGAAACTGCCTGAGTGGGCATATTGTTTCTATTACAAGAGGTATATTTGGAAAAGATGATAGTGTAGTAAAAGTAGCTGAAGCAATAAGTCGTGGTGTTCTGAGTTTCAAAAACAGAGGGATATCTGGACATGCCGATCGAGCCAGTAAAGTTGTAAAATTATTTGCAAGCGGAGATATTATTTTAACCATTGCTGGTTCGCCAAAACTAAACAAGTATGATACTGACTTTGGTTGGGGAAGGCCGGAGAAAGTTGAAGCTGTTCATACTGATATTTCAGGATCCGTATCTTTATTTGAATCTAGAAACGAGAAAGGTGGGATTGGGTTCGGATTCTGTCGAAGCAGACATTATATTGATGTTTTCACATCTTTATTTCAACATGGCATGAACCAATTTCTCTAAGGACTAAGGAGCTATAAGGAGCTATGTCGCCAGGTACGAAACATGAAATGAGTAATGCTACAAGCATTCAAATGTCCTTATCAAACATTTTCCCCTATTTTAAATAAAATATATATTACTCTCAACTGTTAGATTATCAAAAACGACGTTGAAGTTCACGTCTTACAAACTTATGTTCTTGAAATATCATAATCAAAATTTAATATAATTAAATATATATATATAGGGAAAGTATCATGTGGAACCCCCTTTTCATGGATCCATGGATCTCTCTTTGCAGCCGTTGATTGCATTTACTGTTTGCATTTTGGACGCACCAGATTGTGCCAGCGCATTAATGAGCATGTGCAACTCATGTGTGCATTTCAAAAATGCAAACACGTGGCACAATCTGGTGCATCCAAAATGCAAACAGTAAATACAATCAACGACTGCAAAGGGGGATCCATGGATCCATGAAAAGGGAGGTTCCACATGATACAACCCCTATATATATAGGGATGAGATCATAGAGGACAACATGTTTATGTAAGACGGTAAGACAATATCGTAACTGTTGATTTTTTAAATCTAACGGTTGTGATTAATTTGAATTTTAATTAAATTTAGGAAGTTATATGCACAAATTGCGGGGCGGTTGAATTAAACAGTTACTTCTATTGACCGTTGGATTGATGCAGATCAACGGTCATAATCATGTCTCACCGTCTTACATAAATTATAGTGTCTCACTTGAACTTCTCCCTATATATATAGAGTAAGGATCCAGAGGGACAAGTAACTTTTATAAGATGGAATGATACGATCTTAACTGTTGATTTTTATTGATCTAACGGTTGAGATTAATTTGGTTTTTAATTTAAATAGGTAGTTGGATATGCAAAAAACATGGGCGGTTGAGAATGACTGTTATCAGTCTCAACCGTTAGATTATTAGAAATCAACGGTTGAGATGATGTCCCACTGTCTCACGTATAAATGAATGTTCTCTTGATCTCTTTTCTATATATATATATATATGGTTAAGTTCCAGGAGGACATTAAGTATTTGTGAGACGGTTGGACGAAATCTCAACCGTTGATTTGATTAATCTGACGGTTGAGATTAAAGTTAGTTTTTATTAAAGTTGGCGGTTGGATTTGCGAAAAACACAGGGCGGTTGGATTTGGAGGTTTTTTTCCTTTTAATCTCATCCGTTGAATTGATGGAAATCAATGGTTGAGATGTTGTCCCTCCGTCTTACAAAACTTTAGTTGTCTCCCTAGAACCTTTTCCTATATATATAGGGGTTGTATCATGTGGAACCCCCCCTTTTCATGGATCCCCCTTTGCAGTCGTTGATTGCATTTACTGTTTGTATTTTGGACGCACCAGATTGTGCCACGTGTTTGTATTTTTGAAATGCACACGTGAGTTGCACATGCTCATTAATGCGCTGGCAGTCTGGCACAATCTGGTGCGTCCAAAATGCAAACAGTAAATGCAATCAACGGCTGCAAAAAGGGATCCATGAATTCATGAAAAGAAGGGGGTCCACATAATACTTTCCTTATATATATATATATATATAAATAATTAAACTCGAAATATAACCTTTTGGTTGGGGAAGGCCTGAAAAGGTTGAGGTTGTTCACATTGATATCTCAGGTTCCATATCTTTAATTGAATCTAGAAATGAGATTGGTGGGATTGAGATTGGAATATGTCGCAGCAAGCCTCAAATGGAATGAGCTTTATATGTTTAATATTTGCTTTCACTGTTTAGAGATTGCTCACAATGATGTGGCTTGTCTTGGTCGAGATTCGCTTGTGGAATGGGCTCTTTTTCAGGTTAAACGGAAGCTTGTCAAATTGCTAAAGGATGTGCATATTCAAAAGACCAGCCACTCGCTCAATATCCCAGCAAATGCTCTTTGCTTCTCTGCTGATTCTCATTTATTTTCCAGGCTTTTCGATAGCCTTCCTTGCTCTGTTAGGAGAGCCCTTGCTAATGACCGGAATCCGCATCCTTGCTCAATGCCTGATCAGACCATTTTTTTATGAGTTCTTTTTGTTGGGTTTGTCCTAAGTCTATTTGCTGGTGCTTTTGGATCTATCTTGTATGCGTTTTTGGCCCTTTTGGGTTCGCTTTTGTGGGGTTTGTAAGGATAGTTCCCGGCGTGTGGGTTCATCCGTTTGTGTTTCAGGTTTGTTTTTGTTGGTTTGCATTCTTCCTGGGTTTGATGAGTTTTTGGATTGTGAAAACCATCATTCTCCAAGGTTGTGTTGCTTTTGTTAGGGTGAGTTGGGTTTATAACCCGTTCGGCTTTTGCTTGAGGGTCATACTCGCCCATTTTTGTATGAGCCACGGATCAGGCTTTTTGGTCCTTATTTTAATAAAGGTGCTGGCCATGGCCAGTTAGAAAGAAAAAAAAAAGCCTCAAATGGAGGCCGGAAAAGGCATGAAGCAGTTTCAGTTACCAACGTAAACAAAATGGTCCACCAGAAGAAGAAGATGACAACATGATCTGGAATAATATTTTTCTTGATGACATTAAATAAGACATGATCAGGAAATAATGGTTTTCTTGATTTCAATCTGTGTTTGCTTAAGTTATTTCAATCTGTGTTAGCAAATCCAATCAAAAAATTTATTAAACAAAATTTTAATTTCAATCGTCTAATATTCAAACTCAACAATCAAAATTAAATCTTTACGTCTTATTAAAACTTAACTTCTTTCTTAAACTAAATCCAAAATTCATATTCCATGACCAGTGAAAGGTTTTGGAAGGACATATATATTTTAGTAAGACAGAAGGATATGATCTCAGTCGTTAATTTTTATCACCCTAATAATTGATATTGGTAACTGTCATTCACTAACCGCCCGTGTTTTCGCTAATTCGACCGCCCAATTAATTAAAAATCAACTTTAATTTCAACCGTCGAATTAATTCAACGATCAAAATTTTGTTCTTATATTTCACAAAATTTACATATCTCTCTAAAACTTAACTCTTCAATAGCTAAAAACAAAATTTATAAACGATTTTGAATATAAATTATAAATATGCTAATAAACGACACATAAATAGGCCGATGACGGCCCAATCCAATTTTGTTAATCGAGCCGATATTTGTATCAGCAGCAGTTGGAGGGATACGGCGGCGACGATGGCTTTGGCTGCTGCTTCTTCGAAGCTCCGATTGCTCAAGAGAATATCTCCAGCACTGACATCAATTTATTCAAGTCGAATCTCATCGCGTTTTTCCGGTTTAATTCCTTTGATTTTCACTGCTTCTGATTCGTATTCCGGCGCTGTATTTAGCGATAAATTTCAAGCTTTATGCTTTCGCCGTTTCAGCTCTGATACGGACCTCAAAGGTCCTGCTCCGATAAACTACCAGTACGCATTGGGTCAAATTTTATTCAATTTAATATTGAGTTGGAGATTAGTGTTCTAGGGTTTGGTGATGTTAAGATGGATGATGAATTCATGTGAATTGATGATTGCGAATTTTTGTATGCAGTTCTCTGTTGCCGGAAGACGAGTATCACCAGATTGCTGATTCCACTATTCAGGACTTGTTAGAGAAATTGGAGGTTGGTCTATACACTTTTATTTTAGCTAGTCTTTTTCTTTATTTCCAATTTTTTTTTAATGTTTTTTCGGTACTTATTCAATGTGAGCGAGGAGTACCTAGAGTAGCTTGCTTGTGAACTGTGTATATATCTATCAAAATTGGTGGTTATGACCACGATGATGGTGGATGTGCCAAGCTGGTGTGAATCCTCAATATTGCTGCATTTTCTGATTATACTGCAATATGTTTGAATTGCATTCTTCTGTTGTTGCCTAATGTTTGGTTATGCGACTAGGCTCGTGTCAGTGTTAAAATTAAGTTATTCATTGATCTGAGTTCCTTTGTTTTTTTTTCTTGTAGGAGTATGGCGATTCCATTCAAGTTGATGGCTTTGACATAGATTATGGGGTGAACATCGCAGTCTAATGGCACCAGTTTAAATTTAATTACAAAACACTGGAGTGCTTTTGCTAATATTATGTTGGTTGCTTGCATTGAATAGAACCAGGTCTTGACGCTGAAACTTGGATCAGCTGGCACGTATGTTTTGAACAAACAAACACCAAACAGGCAACTTTGGCTTTCGTCCCCAATAAGGTGTGTTTGGGTTTGTCTATCTGATTCTTTTTTGGTGTTGAACTTGGTGAATTGATAACCAATGCCAAAGGCTGAAACTATATGATCTGTTGGGGTTTATTGTCTTCTTTTTGGGAAAATAACCTTCTTTGTTTGATGTAAAAAGTAAATTATTATGGTTTTCATGACATTAATTGCAGAATTAAAATTTGGTTTTGAGCTTCACATGTTAGAGGAGTTTGAACTTACATTTGATCTGTGATAATCCAAAGTTGAAATACATGATAGGATGCTTGCATGCTAATGACGAAGATGATTAGTAGTAGATTTTTAGTTAAGAACAATAATTATCAAGGCTTTCAAAGCACATTTGACAGTTTGAGAATCTAATTCAGTTATTCCAATGTGTAATGGGTCATTCCTAGTTTTGCACCTATGCTACATACAACCAGGACTTATTGTGTAAGCTAAGTTATGAAGGCTGTGATATTTTGTGCAGCGGTCCATCTCGATTTGATTGGGATAAAAACAGCCAAGCTTGGATTTACAGACGAACCAAAGCAAATTTGTATAAGCTATTTGAAACTGAATTGGAGCAGCTGTGTGGTTCTCCCATCGACCTTCATAACTCCTGAAACTTCCAAGTGCACTCGTTGAATTTCAATCCTCCCTTACTCAACCTTAATGCACAGACAATCAACATATTTATTTAACTATGTTTGTCATCAAATTTGTTGTACCATTTCTAGCTCGAAATAAACACAATGTAATCCTCTTACACGAAAAGTTGAAAAACACTCATGGTAGCCTTCCTTTAGTCTCTTTTTGGATAAGCTTAGGTACTTGTTTAGCATTTTTAGAGATTGGGGAATTTGCAGGATTCACATGTGAAACAAGTAGTGGATGTCTCATGTTAATATTCTGTTACAGACCAAGTTAGGAAGATTTATCTATGGAAACTTCCCTGATCTACTGCTTCTTAAAATGTCTCACGTCTCCAGGCCAACCTCACTTAATCACGTCGACAAAAGAAATTAAAGACTATAAGTTTAATTAAACAAATGTAGATGCGGTCATCGTGTACGCAATTCATCCGGCCAAATCCCAGCTCATAACCAACCCTGTCAAGTTTCCACCATACGACAAAATTACCATTCTACCCTTTTGCCGCCATCCTGGAAACTCACTAATGACTTTCTGCAACACGTAACCCGACCGTGATTAAATAATAAACCTTCTCTCACCCTTCCTATGTTCTGTTCCTTAGTTGTCCTCCTCGAATCCTTCATTAAACTCTACATTATAAAACTTCATAAACCCATCAACCGATCTTCAAACCTTCCCTAAATCTCTATTCAAAATTCGATCTTTTCTTCACTAGTGAAAAAACATTGCATTGAAGAAATGGCAGGACACGGACAGGGTGATGAGGGAGGTGGTAACGTTCATCAGGGTCATAACGAATTCGAAGATATGCTGCCAGTGATGGCGAGTAGATTAGGTGGTGAGGGGTTGATCAAAGAGCTGTGCAGTGGGTTCGAGCTACTGATGGACAAGGACAAGGGTGTGATCACGATGGAAAGTTTGAAACGAAACGCTGTCGTATTGGGACTTGATGGGATGAGTGATGAAGAGCTTTGTTCAATGGTGAGGGAAGGTGATATGGATGGTGATGGGGGGTTAAGTGAGATGGAGTTTTGTGTATTGATGTTTAGATTGAGTCCTGAGTTGATGGAGGCTTCTGAGTATTGGTTGGAACAAGCTCTGGATTTGGAGCTTAGGATGTCACCACCCTCTTCATCATCAAGAAGAACACCATCATGATTTTTTACAATGTTTTTTTTGTATTGCAAATGATCTGAATTTAGTACTGACGTAATAACTGAATGAATAAGCAAAATGGTTGCATAATTGAAGAAGTGTTTTCGAATTTTATCCAGTTTATATTTACAATACATGCTCTAGTTATGCAAGTCAGTCACCACTCACCAATAGTAAAAGTATTGCATTATTTGCGTATTCTAGTAATTCAATCACCTATTTTAATTCAAAATAATGTCTTCATATTTTATAAAACTTTAATATCCTCGTGCCTTACAAAACTGAATTGTATGGTAAGACAATGTCTTTCTTTTAAAAGTAGAAGAAAACCAGTAAATTCTTTCTGTTCCAGAAAATTTCAGTTGAATCAAGCAAGCATATAGTTCAAAAATCAAAGACAGATCTGTGAAAACATACGTATAGCAGAATGCAAGAGCAACAACAGCCTACAGAAAGCCAAGACTTTATTCTACACTAGTTCTGAAGGGCATTTCCTTTTTGATGCGAAACACATTGAAAAGACAATATCTTGAAATGCAGCAATCTAGCAAAAAGAAAATCATACCATACTGTATATTGGTGAATATGATTTGTCGAACTCAATTACTTACATTTTTGTAATAAAGCAAACTGCTACTGAATGGCTGGATATAACCTATATAAATAGAGGCTCAGTCCGTCACTAAACGAGAAATAACAGTGTTACACATACAATGAGAAGGATTACCAAAAAAACATGTGTTCACCGAAGGGAAGAAAAAGTACACTGAAATGTCATATCCAAAACTTATAATCTTAACTGAACCACAAAATGATTGACAAAAATTAAGTTAAAGAAGTATAAAATTTAGAAAGGATGCATTCGTATGAAGATACTACAACTCGGTAAAGAGTAGTAAATTACCTATGGATTAGACCTCAGTGCTTCTAAAATTAGTTCAGTTTGTTCCTTGATTAAATCTAATCTCTTCATATAAAGTTCAGCAGCATCCATCTGATACTTCTTCCACTTCTTGTTCAAAGCATCCACCTTGGACTTCTCAACCAGCTCCAACCCCTTTTCAAACACTATACCATCAACCATCGCAGGCATGGGAATAACAAAATCATTCATTTCGACACCAGCCTCCGCATACTCCTGTACCACTTTAGGCTTCTTCACCACTTTCCGCTTGGCACTACTTCCGTTCACTTCCTTTTTACTCATTTCAAGATCCGGAACAGGCAATGCCAAAACATTGTCCACTTCTAATATAGGTGTCTCAGAAGCAACAACATCCTTTTCTTTTTTACTCTTGGACTTGCGCATCACAGATTTTCCTCCCCATACCTCCTTTGAAAGCTCATAAACATCAGCCTCATGACTCTTTAAAAACACAGGTGTTTCATCATTGGCTTCCTTTGCAGCATTGTCGCGGAACTTCTCCCTCAGCTTCCTGATCTTATTAACAAGCTGAGTCTTGTCCACAACTGCATTCAGTTTCCCCTTAATAAACTGATAAAAAGAATCAAGATTAGTATTGAAATCAACACCAGTCTTCTCCTTATAATCCACCATTCCTTTTAAAATCGTAAGCTCATCATCCGGTCCCCAAATCCTCAATCCTGACAACCTCTTCCCCTTATCTTCCTCTGCCGAGGAAACACCATTCTCCTTCTTTGATTTTTTAGCATCAGAAGTTTCCTTCACCTGCTCGCTCTCGGCCGGCCTTTTCTTTGATTTCACCTCAGCCTCTGAATTCTTCTTCACTATAAAATTAGAAGCCGACGGAGTTGGAACACTCTTTCCAGAATCAGCATCCGATCCGTAATCCAATCCTCGCGCTGGCGACGCTGTCTTCTCCGACGACTCCTCTTCCGCTTCCTCCTCTGGTACATCCTCATCCTTCTCCTCCTCAGAATCTGAATTCGCCTCCGCCTCCGTCCGATTCACGACATCATCATCCACTTGGTCCTCTTCCTCTTCTTCATCCAACTCTTCTTCCTCTTCAGGATCGGATTCAGAATCGCCGGACGGATTAGCGGACGGTGGAAGGCGATCGCGAGCCATCGTACAGTTGACCGCACGAATCGAGTGATGTCGATTAAAGTGATTTTGGGGGAGGATCGTTAGGGTTTTGACGGGTCGGAGTTGTGACCTAATTTATAGTGACGAGTTGAAGAGTGACGACGTTCCAACTGCTCTAATCTCGTCGTGACTAGAAATTTAATATATAAAAAAGTTGATGCGAAAATACGAAAAATGTTTAACATCTGACAGTATTTTGATCAAATAAATTTTTTCATTTTCATTTTTATTTTATTTTTATTTTTTTCGGGCTCTGAGCGACATGGAACTTCGGTGCTCTTAGCAACGCTTATATTTATAATAGATAAATTCTTTTTCCGTAAATAATAATATTTAGTCATTCAAAATGCTTAAATTGTTCTTATTAGACATTCAGCAATCAGCAGGGTGGCTCTGTGTTACATGGATTTTGATACATCCCAATCAATGACGTTCTTTTTCCGGAACATTGGACGGACTTTGTTCGAATTTTTCGGTCTGCTCATCCAGCTCGTTCTTGACAATTGTCCTCCTGCAAATAAAGACCGAATTGATTTAGAAATGAATAATACGTCGCAACATAGATACCAAAATGAGGCTGTTTGATGAATTTTTACTCTCATGTCTTAGACAATAATTTAGTTTCTCATAACAAAAACATTGATGGTGTGTTCACTTCGCCGGAATGAAATGTATTTCGTGGGAATGGAATGATGAATTTGGACATAGTTTCATTTTAGATTCATCCTCTCATTCCATTCCAAGTGATTCCATTCCGACGAAGTGAACACACCATTAATGAATTGGAAAGCTCTGAAGTTTACGAGGAAAATGACATTCTAAGACACCTTTTGTTTTCGGGTAGCGAGGTCTGTTCTTGAGAAGTCTCACCAATCTTCATATCCAAAGGCTGTTTTTACACATGCAAAAAAGAACTTGTCAAGTGAAACTTGATATTAATAAAATCATTAAGAAGTTTGAATTTGTCTTATAGTTTCATACCTCATCCTTCTCCAATTTTACACGATTTTCAGTTAGTTTCTTTCTCTGTTCATAATAAAGAAAACGATCATACAGTCAAACAAAATCTCACTTTAAAGAAAATTATCGTAAGAAGTATGACGTAGTTGAAACTTACTCTAATCTCGTGTATTTTTCCGATAGCTTGAGCGATCAAATGTTCCGACTCATGAATTTGTTCGAGGGACTGGAGATTATTGATGTTTGGATTGTAGAGGCTAAAATTCATCAAACAAAAATCCGTTTAAATATAAACGACAATTTCATAATTCAAGCGTGCGTCTTCTGATAGTACAATAAATAGGAATAAGAAAAATATACCTTAGTCTTTTTCTCATAGCTTGATGAATGTGATTAACATTTACAGCCTCCTCCCAGAGTTCCTGATAAGCCACAGTGGCATAAGATATATGTATAACTCTCAGTTTCATTTTATTTTTTGCAAAAGCGAGATTTTTTGCGCGGTACATACCTGAATTCTGTAAAGTAATTCCATTTCATCATCGGACATTAGAACAATTTTAGAACATGCAAGCAACGTAAAAACACATAAGAAATGCACTAAAATGAAATGGAAACAGACTTTGTAACTTTGTTCATAAGCTGTCTTTCCTTTTTTAGCTTTTGGAGACTTTTGATGATATTCTGAAGAAAAGAAATAACAGTTCAACGTAAAACTTCGCGTTGCATTACACTATATCGGTCGTTTATATGAAGATCAAAGTACCTCCCTATTTTTGATTTGCCTGTCGTTGTTTCGGACGTTGAATGACAAACATAGAAATTATTTAGTAGTGTTGGATTTGAAAATAAATCAAGGGGATGTGAATTTATATACAAAATATGTGAATCTATTGACATTCAAAAAATCATTTTATTTTCAGAACTTCATACCCTTTCATTTCAGGAGATTTGTCAAGAAGTTTAAGATAAACGTCCTCCAGACTACGAAAAATAACGAATCAGTTTGCGTGTAATGTACGTTAAGGCGCGCAAAGTTAAGAAAATAATTTTGAAAAATGAATTTGAATGACTCGGATAAATAGTTATGATGACGAACCCTTCGCCGCTAGCGAATTCTCTAACTCCGGTGCCATTCGGAGAAAAGAGAATAACCCCAACGTCTGAATCACCCAATTCAGATAATTCTTTGGCCTTCTTCAAAAGCGTATCTGATTTTTGATGAAGAAACATATCTTCCACTTTGCCCATTTCAATAATCTGTTTCACTAATTATCAAATAAATGATTAATATGTATCACTAACAAATAATGTCACCAAAATGAAATCAGCTTCTGCAGGTCTGTAAAAAATCATATGAAGAAAATGATGATAAATAGACAAAAACATTCAAACCCTAACTAAGTCTTACATGATATGAAAATGAATCAATAAAACACAGTACGTACTCTTACCTCTGTGGATCTCTCGAGTCAAGATTAAGAACAATGAAAATGCAATTCTATGGTTGGGGAATAGATACATTTATATGAAAATTCTGTGTGCTAACACAAGGAAATTTAATTTTTACACAGTGAACTTTCTAGAATTGTTGCACTGTACATAATTAAGGGAAGATTTTTTCCTTATTTATTTTAAAATAAAATAATAAGGGTAGTTTTAAGAGGACAAACAAGTTTTGTGAAACTGAAGAACATATTTTTATCCATTTAACGGTTGATATTAATAACTATCATTCTCAACCGTCCGTACCACGCCTATTGTAATTCAAAATTAATTTAATCTCAAATGCAAGATCAATCAAAATCAAAAAGTTAAAATAAAAAATACCAATGTAAGTTTTTATTGTTATTAAACTCCATAAATTTTATAGTACTGTTATGTATTGGACACTCTATTAAATTAACAAATGTAAGTTACCCAAAAATGTGAAACTTTATCTATTTGAAAATTTTGTGTGGATCATCTTACAAGACCCAGCCGACCAATATGGAAGTGAATCGTATTTTTATTTAAAGAACTCAAACGTGATCACATACCATACAAACAATAATTCATATGCACTGTGAAATGTGACAAACTTTACCAACTTTTTTTCATTTATTTCACAGTTCATGACAAACAGTAGCACATCCATATTTTCAATACACATAATTGATACACACTATATTACGAAGAAAGAACTAAAGGAACTGAAAAGGCCTCTTGAGAGAATTGTGATAGTAGCTTGAGCTATGAACTTCCAAACTGCACTCTTCATATAGGTTTCTTCCAACGCCTCGGAACCCGAAAACAGGCGAAAGTAGCATCTTTGTGTAACCTCCCACCAAGTATCTCCGCGTCAAGTTTTGACAAGTATTACACAACATGCATCTAATATGTCTACGTGCCAAGAAATTTGCATAATGTACAGACACATCACATTTCCTACAAAGATATGCATCATCTGCTTGGCAATAAAGGATGGCCTTCGACTTACAAAGCGCACAACTTATCGATCGTCGACTTGCATGCCCTGAAGGAACTTGTTTCATAGCCTCCCTCTCAAACTTACACATTTTGATTCAAGAATGTTAGCTTTCAAAAATGGCTGATGGATAGCAAAATGCAGTGAAATGAGTTGTTTATAAAACTGTAAAGGATGATGGAGAGGTGGGGTATCAATCAGCATCCAAAGAGAAATTCATGGCTAGGAATTTTGATGAGTACTACAAGTGTCAATAATGCAGTATATAAAGACTAGTGTATGGCCATTTAATCAAAATGAACTATTTTTAGTTTAAGTTATCTTTTTGTCGGCAAATCCCCACCTCTATATTTATAATAAGTTTGATTTAGATATTAAATTGTGGTGGTAAATTTGGTTCAAACGTATCCTTTACAACATCCACAATCATATGTTTTTATTAAAAAAAGAATTGTCTGGCAAATATTCAAGATAAGATTTATTGATGTTAATACTTGTCCTTGTCCATTTTGTGTGTTTTGAACTTAATCCACATGTGTGGTTGAATCTTTGGTTGTGTTTTGGTAATGTTCATGTCCGATTCACTTTTTATTGAATCAATAATGTTTCTAATTGTACAAAACGACAAATGCACATATGAAAAAATGACAAAAATACATACAACAACAGAGATGTATAACGACAAAAATGCATAAATTAAATATAGTTTGTAGTCGTTGGATTAATTAGATTCAACACAAGAAATAAGGGATCGCAAATTTTGTACAAATGATCCCAACTCTTTGTTCTTGTTGTGTATTGAACTGGAGGTTGAATTGACCATTGATGAAAATGTCCAAACTTTCGGATCTCTACTAATTAAGCAGTTGGGCGTGAGGCGTTTTCTTGTAGCTGCACCATATTGACCCGAGCTCCCACGTGCAGCTGGATGAGATCGGAGTGGTGTCCATAAAAGGTGGATCTTGAGATTCTTGACTGCAATCAGGTCAATATTCATTAGTTTTTACTAGTACTCTAGTTTATTTTACTGGAGATTAAAGTCAATTTATTGGGAGATTATTAGACAAAAAGGTCAACCAACATTTGACACGAAATCTGTGAAGAAGTTTCTACAAAAAAAGTGCTGAGTCCATCTTTTTTTATAAAAAAATTTCATCACTCGGGACGAAATCACGATTCCTATGAGCAATAACTAGGGGTCTCCATGGGCCGGGTTCGGACTGACCCAGCCCTATATCGGGTCGGGCCGGGTCGGGTTAATGGAGAAAATAGGCAGCCCTAAGTATAGTATAGGGTCGGGTCAGGCCGGGTTCGAGTTTATAACTCGAAATGACCCTATTAAAAAGGGTCGGGTCGGGCCAACCCTATTTTAAAGGGTCAAAAAAGCCCTAATTTAAAAAACAATATTTTAATCTAAAATTTTTTTGATCAAGCTCACCCATGTTCAAGACAAAGGTTGAACTCGACTCGTTTTCTTAAAAAAAATTAAAATTCTCAAGCTCATTTAGAACTTGAATTTCGAGCTCAATTAGAGCCAAAGATAATATACTTCATCTCAGCCAAATAGCGAAATGAAGTATGAAAATTCAGAACGATTGGGTTGGAAGGGTCCGCGGATAAAATCCTTAAGGGTCCGCGGACCGTGATCCCACATCACCCAACGTAAGAAGAAATCAGTAGCGAAAGTTATATAAAAGTCCAACCCAATCGTTCTGAATTTCTTACATCGAGTCGAGTTCGAGTTTTGCCTTAAACTCACGAATGAGCTTGATCAAATAATTTCGGATCGGGTCGGGCTAATTCGGCCCGGGCCAGGTTGGCAATTATTTAAAGAATTCGGGTCGGGTCATTTTATAGGGTCGGGCTAAAAAATGAAGACCCTAACCCTACTCTATTGTATTCGGGTTAGGGTTGTGTAGGGTCGTATGATGAGAACTCATTAAAGCCAAGTATTTTGATGACCGAAGGGGCGAAAGACATCCTAAGTGACTTTCGCGAAGCTTGCCGCATTCTGAAAGTCACCTCAGATGACTTTCAGAGGTTTTCCGCACCATCCGAGAAAGCCAAGGACCCAGCCGAGAAAGCCAAGGTCCCTGCCGAGAAAGCCAAGGTCCCTGCCGAGAAAGCCAAGGTCCCTGCCAAGGATGCCGAGGAATTCCAAGCAGAGTCCGAGGAACCGAAGAGCCCAGCCGAGGAAACCCAAGGCCCGTCCGAGAAACCAAAGGCACTGTCCGAGAAACCCAAGGGCCCTGCCGAGGAATGGAAGGCCTTGCCGAGCCAAGCCGAAGGCCCTGCTGCGGAAGACCTAGTCCAAGCCGTGTCCAATGCGCGTCCGCAGGTTTCCCGCTCAAAGGCCTGCCAAGTCACGCGCAAAGGCCTTGCCGAAGGAGACCCAGTCAATGCCGTGTCCAGTGCGCGTCCGAGGGATTCCCGCGCACACGCCAGCCAGATCACGCGCAAGGCCAGCCTGTCCGCAAGTACATTGACGCGTCAGTGAACAGTGGCGCAGCACAGTGGCGCGTCCGAGAAATCCCAGGCCCTTTTGTGTATATAAGGCCACCCAGCCCTTATCTCTCATCATCCAATCTCCGACATAGTTAGTCCGAACTTTTGGGTCATATATCGGCTTTTAGCTTGGGGCATCGACACCTTTTTCCGCTACAAGGGGGGTGTCGAGGGCATTTCTCGACTTGTAACGTGTTTTCTAATATAAATCCCACTTTTCCCGTATTTTATGCCTTTGTGTGCGTGAAATCCCATCAAATCCCACCTTTTCTCGCATTTCCCGAAGTGTGCCTTCATTTCACGCACTTTTGGTTTTCTGAGTTCAGACCAAATTGGCATCAGAGCCGTACAATCCCCTTCCGCAATGACAGGCAGCGCATCAAGAACATCTTCCGCAAGTGATGAGCGAACGAGCAACCTTGAAGGCTTGGTTGCCGATTTGACGAAGAGACAAGATCAGACGCAGGAAACACTTAAGCAAATCGCAGAGGCAGTGCAACTTCTACTTGGTAAGGCCTCTTTAGCTCCCGATAAACCTGTTGAACTTGACAGGGCAGAACCGAGGCCTATCGAGCGAGGCAAAGGCATCGCGGAAGAAGTGACCCCCGAGGAATCCCCAAATTCAGTGCAGATCCTTACACAAAAGGGCGGGCCTTCGCAAAGGGGAGCCCAAGGCGAAAGCTTCCCGAAAGCCTACGAAGATGATGAGTATGAGTTTGAGGAAGAGCGACACTTTGCTGAGCATAGAGGCCCGATGCTAAGGAACGCAGGCGATCAAAGGCAGCGAGCAAGGCCTCTAGAACCAAGGGCTGAATTCGAGTATGACACCTTTAGACGGGATCGAAGGCAGCAAATGAGGCCACCCGATACAAGGCCTTTCGAACCACCACATCGCAAGCTGGACATGCCCATTTGCTACGGCAAAAATGTGGGGGATTGGGTGTACCGAGCTGAAAGGTACTTCCAAGTCAACCGCATCACGGAAAGGGAGAAGCTTCCCGCAGCAGTCTTGTGCTTAGAGGACAAAGCACTCTCGTGGTTTCGTTGGCGAGAGCAAAGGTATCCGATTTACAATTGGGCAGATTTTCGTTTAGGAATTATGGAACGTTTTCAGGGCCATCAAGACACCCATGAGCAGCTCTTCGCACTTGTCCAAAAGGGGTCAGTGGCAGACTACCGAGATCGTTTTGAAGAACTATCAGCAGGACTTGAGGGCTTGTCCGATGATGCATTACAAGCAGCCTTTATGAAAGGCCTCCGCGAGAATATTCGTGCTGCGGTAAGACCATTCAAGCCCATTAACCTTTTTGATGCAATGACAATGGCACAACTTATTGAGGATAGGGACGAGGGAAGTAAAGTTCCCAGATTTGGCATGTCAAGAGGCCCTCAACCATGGAGTCAGCCGAGGTACAGGCCTCCACAAACGTTCGAGCAGCGGCCAAGGGAGCAGACGCAACCAAATGCCCCAGCAACCAACTTTCGGCGCATTAATGAGGCAAATTACGAGGCAAAAAAGGCTAAAGGCCTTTGTTTTAAGTGCGACGAGAAGTGGATTCCAGGGCATCGATGCCGCAACAAGGGACTCAGCTTCATCCTTGTCAACGAGAACGAAGGACTCGGAGGAAGAAGACATTATTTCAGATGACGAGGAGGAGACTGGCCATGGCCGAGTCGAAGTCTCATTAAACAGCGTTTCGGGACTAACACCAACCAGGGCCATGAAACTGAAGGGCGGATCGGGGAACGCGAAGTAGTGGTGTTAGTCGACAGCGGCGCAACCCACAATTTCATCTCAAAGCAACTCGTAAGTGACGAAGGCCTAAGGATCCATGACAAAGGGGATTTTCGCGTCACTTTGGGGACAGGCATGACCGAGGAAAGCCGAGGGTGCTGCCGGGATGTTCAACTAGAACTTCCAGGCTATACGGTCAAGGCGGATTTCCTGCCCCTCAACATTCAAGGCACGGATGCGATCTTAGGAATGCAATGGCTGCAGTCCTTAGGAGATGTCAAGACTAATTGGCGATCGAGGATGGAGTTCAAAGATGAAGGCAAGAAGGTAAAACTGTCCGGCGAAGCTGAGCTTCAAAAATCTGAATCATCTTTGCAGGCTATTGTCAAGGGCCGCAAGAGCTCAGCCGAGTTCTTTTTGATACAAGTCCAACCTTCCGCAGCAAAAGTTGGATCGATAGCATTGAGCGAAGACACCCCTGCGAGGATTCAAGCCATTCTGAACGAGTTTGATGATGTCTTCCTAGAACCAAAGGGTCTGCCGCCCAAAAGAGGACATGAGCATTCCATCTTGCTCAAGGATGGAACTTCAGCAATCAGCGTGCGGCCTTATCGCTATGCCCAAGCCCAGAAAGACGAGATTGAGAAGCTCGTCGAAGAAATGCTTTGTGCAGGTATTATCCGACCTAGTACCAGCCCTTTTCAAGTCCAGTTTTGCTTGTCAAGAAGAAGGACGGGAGCTGGAGATTTTGCATCGATTACCGAGCCCTCAACAAGCAAACAGTTCCGGACAAGTTCCCAATTCCCGTGATCGACGAGCTGCTGGATGAGCTCTATGGGGCAAGTGTCTTTTCGAAGATTGATCTGAAGTCAGGCTACCATGGAAGGCCTTGCCGAGCCAAGCCGAAGGCCCTGACGCGGAGGACCTAGTCCAAGTCGTGTCCCATGCGCGTCCGCAGGTTTCCCGCTCAAAGGCCTGCCAAGTCACGCGCAAAGGCCCTGCCGCGGAAGACCCAGTCAATGCCGTGTCCAATGCGCGTCCGATGCGCGTCCGGGATTCCCGCGCACAAGCCAGCCAGACCACGCGCAAGGCCAGCCTGTCCGTAAGTACATTGACGCGTCAGTGAACAGTGGCGCAGCACAGTGGCGCGTCCGAGAAATCCAGGCCCTTTTGTGTATATAAGGCCACCCAGCCCTTATCTCTCATCATCCAATCTCCGACATAGATAGTCCGAACTTTTGGGTCATATATCGGCTTTTAGCTTGGGGCATCGACACCTTTTTCCGCTACAAGGGGGGTGTCGAGGGCATTTCTCGACTTGTAACGTGTTTTCTAATATAAATCCCACTTTTCCCGCATTTTATGCCTTTGTGTGCGTGAAATCCCATCAAATCCCACCTTTTCTCGCATTTCCCGAAGTGTGCCTACATTTCACGCACTTTTGGTTTTCTGAGTTTAGACCAGTCTGCCTACTTGAAATTTAGCAATGAGTGTATATGTAAATTTCTTAGAGAGTGCTTGGAATTCCGTGGTTGAGATAGGAATCGACGGAACTCCTTCCTTGGACCCATACTGCCGGTTTGGTAGTTGAATTGATGGAAACCGTTCAATCACTCTAGGGCGAGAGACCATTGTCGCAAAAGACACTGATCCATTTTTGAACGTTGGGTCTGGTGGTTTGCTCTCGGGGACAATCGTCAAATCCTGTTGGTTGGGAGGCATCAGTGGCCATCGCTCGGCCTGAAAGCGCAGGTGAAGTTCCGAACTCGCAATGCTCACGCCAAGAGACGCGACTTTTCGTCCTAAGACTCAGAGAGAAGATTAAGACTTTTTCAGCAGCTACCCATTAGAGATGCTCTTAAGCAGTTCGAATTTATATAAAGGGAAATGTAAAAAATGGATTACGGTTCGAACTATCAAAAATGATAATAGAGGCTATAAATTACCATTAAATTACAAATTACAGCCCGAACTATCAGAAATGACAAAAAGAGACAAGTTTTTTCAAAAATAAATTATCAATTTTTTTCCAAAATTATTTTACATCAATAATTATATATATTTATATAAAATTAATGCACTCTCATTGAAAAATAAATTTATTTACATTAAATATTTAATACACGAAATCATTCATATTAATTTAATACTATCCCCTACACTCATTTCATTATAATATTTTCATAATAATGAAGTTATTGACCAAAAAATATAATTTAGACAATTCAATTTTTTATATAAAAATATATATATGATTGTATTAAAATAGTTTATTATTGATGGTAAAAAATTTTGGATAAAAAATGATTGTTTATTTTTGAAACTCTCCCTACTTGTCATTTTTAGTAATTCGGACCATAATTTAGCCCCCCATTTAATAAAAACTAACTTTAATTTCAACCATCGAATTATCAAAATCAACGGCTGAGAATAAGTCTTTCAGTCTCACATATACTTAATGTTTCGCTTGAACTCAACTATGTGATTCTATTAAATAAATATGAAAGATTTACTATTTCAAATATTTGATGTAAATAACGAAAAAATTTGACAAAAATGCATTAATGTATAAAAATAAATTACTATAGTATAATAATTCAGATTAAAATTAATAATTTCTTTTTGAAACTCGCCCTTGTTTGTCATTTAGGTAGTTCGGACCGTAATTTGCCATTTGGTAGTACTTCATATCTTCTCTTTGTCATTTATGGAAGTTCGGACCTTTATCTTTTGATAGTAGTTCATAGCCCCTTTTTATACTTCCCCTTATTTGAATTAAGAAATGTTATTCATTTTAGGTTCTTCATTCTTATCTTTGTTCGATCATTTTATCCTTTTTTATTTTTAGACCGTTCTCGCTTCTAAAATTATGCAGTGGTTGATTGTTTAAGAAGAACGTCTTTAGGGAATTGTTGGAGGAGAACGAACGTGCGTTAATAATTACTTGAAGAGAACGCTTAGGAAGACGTTCTTGGCGATTAAATAAAGTCAACTTTCTGGAGCGCTCATATTTTTTAATGCGTGTAAATGTGTGGCCCAAGCCCAATAACTTTATAACAAGCCACTTTTGAAAAGTATAATTTTCTTTATAAAATATTTGTACAAAAACGCTTGACATTATATGACATTTTTCTATGCGTCATATATTATTAAAATAATATATTATTTGATTTATGACAAATGTTAAGAACACATTGTTTTATAAGACATGATATTTTTCAAATTCGCCATATATTAGAAATAATATTTTTGTCGTGAATAGTTGTAGTATATTGAAGCAGCAATGCTTCATGAGGTGGATGGGATTAGCTGGTCAAAGCCCAACCCAAATGTCCAGCAAGGCAGGCCAATGCTTAATTATTAAAGCTAGTCATGCATCTTACGTGGCAAATTCTGGCCGTTGGATTGAGAAGTGATTAAGAGCTGAGATTGCTTGATTCAGCAACTATAAAAGCATCTCTTTGTAGCAGAAGGCAGCAGGGTTTACATCTCCGCAGCTTTGAGCGATTTAGGGTTTTCATCTTCATCTTGATTTTTCGTTTTGATCTAGTGAGCAGATGTTGTTGATTGATTGAGAGAAGTTGTAGAGCGTTGTGCGAGGATTCTTTCTAGCCCTGTTTTGTTCAGATCGGTTGTATTTGTAGCTAGGTTCAGTTGTTTGAACTTAGTGAAGGTTTTGAGAGGCGAGGTTGTTGTAATCGAATCTCAAACGTTTCTCCGACGACTTACCGGCGGTATAGTAGATTACCGAGCCCCTGAGCTCAACGTGGACTAAACCCTTACGGGATATAACCACGGTAAAAAATCCAGGTGTACATCTTTTTTTCTTGCACTGTTCTTTAAGTTCTTAATATTAGGTAGGTTATTAATCTGTGTTGATAGTAGATCTTGAAGTAATAGTAGTCAATGACTTGTATATTAGTTCTAGGACAGATTCAAGGGTTCTTGAATCACTACAGTGGTATCAGAGCCGGAATAATAGATTCCGGGGAGTTTACTGAGTTTGGAAATTAAATTCTGTTTTACTGAACTATTCTGCTTCATTGATAATTTCTGTTTTCTTTGTTTCTTGCGAGGAAAAATGTCTACAAGGATGGAGGTCTACTCCTAAGACGGGAAGTCCGACTTCAGGGTCTGGAGCATAAAGATGAGAGCCTTGCTGTCTCATCACAAGGTTCTCATCACTCTGGAAGACCCTGATAAATGGACTGAAGATCAAAAAAAGCGAAAAGAGGAAATCAATGAGGAAGCAAGGAATTTGCTAGTGCTGAACCTAGTTGATCATGTGCTGAGGAAAGTGAGTACAGAAAAGACCGTGCTCGGTTTTTGGAACAAGTTAGTCACTCTGTTTTCTATTCCGCAAGCTCCTAATTTAGCATATCTTAAGGCTGCTGTGTTTGCTTATGAGTGTTGATGATAATCTTGATGACTTGCTGCGTATGAGCTTGCAATTAAATGATACTGAGTTTGCTGTAGATGAAAAGAGTCTTGTTATGATTTTAATGAATGCTTTGCCTGATAATTATCAAGCTGCTAAAAATGCATTTCAGTATACTGGTACTCTGCCCTCTTATGATGTGTTGTGTAATGCCATGAAAACTAGGGAGTTATAAATTAAAAACCTGAAACTTAAGAGTGGTTCTGGATTGTTTGTTAAAAATAAAAACAAGAACCAAACTGATAAGTCTAAGGCTAACAACAATAAAGATAATAAGGGTAAGGGGATAAGGGGATAAGGGGATAAGGGGATAAGGGTAAAGAACAAACTGGTCAGAAAGAAACTAGGAAGTGTTATTTCTATGGTAAGGTAGGTCACCTTAAGAAAAATTGTTTCAAGTGGAAAAATAAAAAGAAAAGTGCAACTTCTAATGAAAATAATTTAGCTAATGGTTCAGGGAATGAAAATGAGTGTGCTGAGGTTTTATCTGTGACTGATAGGACTTTTTCTGAATCTTGGGTGTTAGATTCTGGTTGTACATATCATATGAGCCCTAATAGATCATGGTTTCATGATTTCTCTCCTTTGAATAATGAGCATGTTTACATGGGTAATGATAATGTATGTGATGTGCTTGGTATAGGGTCGTTAGATTAAAACTTAGCAATGATAAGATAATTACATTGACTAAAGTTAGATATATCCCTGGTTTAAAAAGGACACTACTACAGATTATGTTTATAACAGCACTTTTTTTTCCCTTTAACACGCTTCTTGAAGCGTTGTTGAAACGAGTGTGTTGTAAATAACTGATTTATTACAGCACTTTTTTAGAAAAAGCGCTGTTGTTTATGAAAGTTTTTAACAGCGCTTAAAAATAAATAAGCGCTGTTATATATGACAATTATTGACAGCGCTTAAAAAATAAGCGCTGTGAAAAAAGTAAACTTATAACAGCGTTTAAACATAAAGCGCTGTTGTATAATTAAAAAGTTAAATAACTGGAAAATAAAAATAATAAAAATAATTGAAAAATATAAAACATACAAAAGTGCCTTTTTATATTTAAGCGTTGTTGTATGTTAACTACTTTTACAGCATTTTTATTATTTAAGCGCTGTTAAATTTTGATTATTTTTAAAAAATTAAATCGCTATTATTAAGAATTTCTTTCTTTTACAGCGTTCAAATAAAAGTGCAGTTAAATATTTTGCAATAAGATATTTATTATAATATTTTCGGGGATTAAAAAAATGGTTTTTGAAATTTAATAATAATTAAAACCGCTTTAAAGGCAATCAATTTTATTTAAATCGTAAAATTAAATCGAAAGTTAAAATCGATTTTAACTTTCGATTTTTTACTAACATAATCAAATAAAAAATTCGTGCTGAATTTTTCTCAGTGCTCGTCTTTAACTAGCCTTCGTGCTGAATTTTTCTCAGTGCTCGTCTTGAATTTGTCACATTACCCTCGAAATTATCACAAATTCGACAAATCTGCAAGAAAATAATAGTGTTAATATCATAGTGTTTCAATATAAAACACTAAAGCTTAACAAAAAGGTGTTTATCCATATTCGAATCGGTGAAGAACTAAAATAATTTGACACAAAAATTTCAATGTAAAGTTTGATATATATAGAAGGATTGTAGCGGGAAGTTTGGGCGCATAATTAAAAATTCTGAAATTTTAAATATCGAATGTGGACTGTTAGATTATTAGAGGCATCGATTGGGATTAAAATCTGTGCGAAACTAAGTCGACCAATCACGTCATTTCTCTCTTTAACAGCGCTTAAAATATATAAACGCTGTTAAAGAGTATTTTTTTTAAAGAAAATCAAATTAAAAAACTTTCAACAGCGCTTATCATGTTTAAGCGTTGTCGTATACTATTTACAATAGTGCTTAAACATAATAAGCGCTGTTGTAAACCGTTGATATTTGTTTTGATGTTTTCTTCAGAATTTATTGATTTTTTTAAAAAAAATTTAGTTGAAAATTTGATTTATGAACCTAATAACTCATTTACTTCAAAAATAATTATTTTTAAAAAAAAATTGAAATGGACAGCCCCATTCTTAAGCCAATTAAATTATTCCTCTCTACCCTACCCCGCAGAACCCCTGTCCTGCCCCCATCAGGAATCGAATCCGGGTTGGCTCCAGTGGTGACCCATTTGGCTCCGAATTTTACCAACTGAGCTAACCCCTGATGGGTAAAATATTGACTTGCATTTTTGTTGTGTTTCGATTAATGAAAAGTATAGTTGATCAAAAATGTACATTGTTTAACCTATTGCTTAGTAAAGAGACACAGTACAAATTTTTAAATGACAACGATTTCAAATGCTTATATATGTTCTCATGATATTTTAATAAATTGAATGTTACATATTGAGTTTTTAAATTCTTAACTTAACAACAACCTGTAAAATATATTACCTGATTATTAAAACTTAAAAATACTAAAAAGATGTCTTTTACAGCGCTTTTACAAGGAATAAGCGTTGTAATATATATATTTTTTCGATTTAAAATTATTGATTTTAAATTTACAGCGTTTATTTAAATTTTAAACGCTGTTAAAAGTAATTATTTTATTATTAATTTTAATATATATTAAAGCGTTTATTTATTTAAACGCTGTTATAATTAGGTTTTGATTAAGAGTTAGGGTTTGGGGTTCAGAGTTTAGAATCCTAATTATAACAGCGCTTATTTTAAATTAAACGCTGTTAAAAGTAATTATTTTTTTATTAATTTTAATATATATTTAAACGTTTATTTATTTAAACGCTGTTATAATTAGGGTTCGGATTAAGGGTTAGGGTTCAGGGTTCAGGGTTTAGAACCCTAATTATGACAACGCTTATTTTCAATTAAACGCTGTTATAAATCAGTTTATTATTTGAAACGATGTTATAAATATGATAAATTAGTCATAATATATACTCCTCCAAGCACAATAGTTGCAAACATCACTTGGACAAAATATTACCATCCCTCCCAAGCATACATGCCTTCCCTCCCAATCATACATGCCATCCCTCCCAAGCATTTAGCAAGTAAACTAATGTTCTAAATAAACAAAACAATGCATTTACCAATCAGATAAAAATTACCATATCCAACTAAACTTCAAAATCAACTATCTAACAATAATAACTAAGTTTCCTTATATAGGGAAACAACAAAACTCTAAAACAAAAATAAAAATATTCGAAAATAATGGAAAAATACTAAAAATTTGAAATAAAATAGTAAACGACCGAAAATGCCCAAAAACAGCATATGACTCGAGCGAAGCTCTTGATTCATGACGGGCTCGTCGTTCTCTTCGAAATGAGTTATTATGGGCCCAATTCTGACACCGGGAGCTCAAAAACTGCTAAAATGCACCTCTAAAGTGCACCTGTTTAGGGTGATCCATTTTGTTCTAAAAACTCAGCAGCCTTTATCTGTATCAAGCGCTTTAATAAGTTAAAAACCAGAGCATTATTATTTTTACTTTGTTTCGAAAATTTTAAAGCGCTGTCGTATAGTAATAACAACGTTTCAAGGTATAAGCGCTGTTGAAAGTCTTAATTTAGACAGCGCTTATTATAAAAGCGCCGTCGTATAGTAATAACAACGCTTCTCATATAAGTGCTGTCTAAATGAAGACTTTCAACAACGCTTATACCTTGAAACGCTGTCAAAGTAGAACTTTAGACAGCGCTTTTATGAATAAGCGCTGTAATAAACTTTTGACAGCGCTTCCTCATAAAACGCTGTGTTTATTTACCTTACAACAGCACTTATATTAATAAGCGCTGTGAAAAGTGTGTTTTTTTACAGCGCTTATTTACAAGCGCTGTTAAATAACTATTATGTACTAGTGGGAACTTAATCTCTTTGGGTGCACTTGATGATGTTTGGGTGTGTGTGTAAAACTGAAAATGGCAGCATGAACATTTATAGGAATAATAAAATACTAATGAGTGTACCTAAGATATCTGGTTTGTATATACTTAATGGTGCTTGTTGTAATGCTGTTGTTCTGATTCTGATAAGTGTGTAGCTTGGCATTTAAGGCTAGGTCACATTAGTTTA